>ATSW01001505.1:0-15273 GCA_000444245.1 Botryllus schlosseri
CGCATGATGTACAGAAATAAATGTAACTGTATTCGTATATACTGACATCGGTTTCTGGACTATCAGGCATAAGCTTTTCGGCGCCAAAAAGACACACCAATTCATGTTTTAGCCAACAATAAGTGCGGTTACAGAAAGATCGCCGGCGTTGTTAGGAACTTGGCCGGAGATCGCACAGGGGGGTGGCCCAGTCCTTGCATTCTGAGTCCCGCGGTAAAATGCAACGAGCAGAAGCAATTAGCATCCCCCCAAAGACCTAATATCTCTTTAATGATTAGTGGTTCGTGTCACAAAAAACAACATGATTCAACCAAATAAGTAGGCTATAATTACTAGGGTTGGGCAAAATCGAGTACTTAATGATTCGATTCTGAATCACGAGTTATGCTTCAATCCCAGCAAACACTAGATGTCTTTTGAACCTGTCAGGATATCTTTTTCTTGTCCAGTCAGGTTCAAATCATATCTTGTGCATGCTTTGTGCTGAAGCACGACTTAAATATATCTTTTTCATCTCCAGTCATGTTCAAATCATATCTTTGTGCAAACCCTGTGATGAAGCACGACTTAAATATATCTTGTTCTTGTCCAGTCAAGTCCAAATCGTATCTTGTCCATACCTTGTGCTGAAGGACGAATTAACTATATCTTTTTCTTGTCCAGTCAAGTCCAGATCATATCTTGTCCATACCTTGTGTGCTGAAGCACGACATCAATATATCTTGTTCTTGTCCAGTCAAGTCCAAATCATATCTTGTCCATACCTTGTGCTGAAGCACGACTTAAATATATCTTGTTCTTGTCCAGTCAAGTCCAAATCATATCCTGTGCATACCATAGCAATTTGCAACGTAGCTACGTTGTAAATTGCTATGTGCAATTGTGCATACCTTGTGCTGAACCACAACTTTTCTTGGCCAAATTTTGTCGAATGCTGAAAATATATTTGTTAGGAATATCAAATTCGATTATTGCTTCCTATTATGGTAGAGTGGTGTTTATAAATGTACAGTAGATTATATTGAACTTTTACTCTCATGGGGCGATTAATCACTACCGTATGTTCCACCTAGTGTCACGCTCTTTCTTGCAATTTTGCAGACTAAAATTAAATATCATATTAGCCCGCATCCTCGCGCTCCGCCACCTCCGCTGCTTTCGGTGGTTGGGTTGTATTTGATTGGAATTGGTCGGTTCCCAAATTTTGGAAGGAAATTTGAAAGTCCGCAGAATCCGGCTGGAGAATTTCCGGTTCTGCGTCCAAAAAACTTCTGATCCGGAGTGTAAACGAGAGGCCATTTCTCCCTTGCGAGTTCAGATAAGTTTCGGCGCGAAATACTGGCAGACAAAGCGGGCCCCGTGGATATACTCAGATATCGCAGATATCGCAGGTATCGCAGATATCGCAGATATCACTACTGTGGATATACTCAGATATCGCAGATATCAATGTGGATATACTCAGATATCGCAGATATCACCAAAAACCGCAGACATCGAGGTCATATAAAGGTCACGCTTCGTTTAGAGCGCAGATATCACGTCTTAAGCATGTCTAGGTCGATTCAGTGCGCAGATATCAGGTCCGGACCATACCTGGGCTCTTTTGGTGCGCAGATATCAGCTCCGGAGCATGTCCGAATACAAATAGTGCGCAGATATCAGGTCTGGACCATACCTGGGCTCTTTTGGTGCGCAGATATCAGCTCCTGAGCATGTCCGAATACAAATAGTGGGCAGATATCAGGTCTGGACCATACCTAGGCTCTTTTGGTGTGCGGATATCAGCTCCGGAGCATGTCCGGATACAAATGGTGCGCAGATATCAGCACCTATATGAGCATTGAACATATAATGCCCTAACCAGTGCGCAGATATCAGGTTTGGCGTCTTTTTCATGCGCAGATGTTAGCTTCGGAGCATGTCCGGATACAAATAGAGCGTTGCGACGGTCAACTTAATCGAATACGCAGGTAGGCCTATTCGACACACATGGTAAATACTGTTGAAACAGCTAAATGAGAAACTCCGACCATCTGCGCTTTGTTCAGCTCACGCATTAGCACGAAATCCGAGCCGCGTCGAATTCTCGGGAATAATTGGTAAACAATCCGAGAATTATCAACGAAAAACTCAAATAACTCCGCTTCTACAGTTGGAATTGATTCAAATTTGTTTTGCATCGTCTTTGAAGAAAATTCAACAATTTCTGGGGGTTGACAGGAAAATTTGGAATTTTTTCAAACATTTTTTTTAATAAATTAAAAATTTAAATTGGCTCTGCGGTGGCTTATATACTTGTTAAAATTTAACCAAATTTGGCGTGCAGCGTTTTTTAGGGTAACCTGGCAATTTTATCAGTGAATGGCTGGAATCTGGAAAAAAAGTTATTTTTGAACGACACTGTACTCATGACACACAAAACCTGAAAGTACCTCAGATTTAAACCGCGGTATAAATACAGTAGCCTAGCCTACAACATTTTTATCCAAATTCTGCATGCTCGTAGTAACGTAGAATGGTATGCACGTATAGGCACGTAGGATTTATGACCGCTATAATTCTTAGTTAGGTTATGTTTTCTTGTACCACTCTTCTCCGCCCNTCGNGTGTGAATACACACTCTTTTCGCAAGGAGTGTGNGGCTATTTGAACATTTATCATGACAATTATTCTTATAAGCGTGATAGAAACATGTGCCAATACTACTCTCTACTTTACAAAATCCAAAGTGTAAAAAAGTATTATTATNTCCCTAAAATTTTTTCAAGTAGAATTGGATGTAGTACAAAGATATATAACCACTAGAGCAGGGGTGTGAAACATACGACCAGACGATTTTATCCGGCCCGCGAAAAAANTTNGAGTTGATGGAGAAATGCGCTTGNCCTGCATATTTCTAACAAATGNTCCGATTTTTAGTCCGTGAAANTTCTATTAAATAATCCCTCAATGCAACAAAGGTCAAATATGTGCATAGGCCACATTTTAACTATTATTTTGTGGTTTCGCTCTAGCAGTATTAGCAAAAATTCGGTGACATTGACACGCAATTCCGGGAAGCCAAAATGGAGAACACTGAGTTCAGAGTTTTATGGAAAAAATTGACCTAGAATTAGTTATTCACAGAAGCGAAAAGGCCAATGTGAAATCGTTGCATGCATGAATATATGGAGAATATAGTAGTTACAAAAATGTAATTCAAATATCTGCATTCGCACTACTGTATCACTTCTGACTGAAAAGGTTCCCGACCACCAGAGGAAAACGAATCGCGATTTGAATGAACCGAATTCCAACGGCCACGTCTAAAGTTAAATCTCTTGTATTCCTCCCAACGCATACTCAGAGTTAACGCCAGATTACGACTGAAACAAGGNGATCATAGAAATATGCTNATANCGTCGTAAGAGCCCNTGTTTNAGCGNTTTGTAACTATATTCAACCAGTCAATATTTGTATTTTTGCAAATTCCATTGTTNGCGAATAAACGTGTCGCTTGAATAGAACCCCTAATCCCCTATGTTCTGAAGGTTTGAATGCGGCCCGCGAAACANCTTGAGTTTGACACNCCTGCACTAGAGTATAGCCTAAGTGATGCAAGCAGGCAAAATCTGCCTGAGGACTCCAANATAACTGTAAGTGGTCTGTTACTGGTCAGCTTTGACCAGTGACCAGGCCTGACCATTTCCATCCAGACATGATGTGGAGTTGATATCGACCAAAGAAATACGCTCAGGCATGGTCCAAACCTGACATCTGCGCAATATTTGTATCCAGACATACTCCGGAGCTGATATCCGCGCACCAAAAGAGCCTAGGTATGGTCCGGACCTGATATCTGCGCACCAAAAGAGCCTAGGTATGGTCCGGACCTGATATCTGCGCACTGAATCGACCTAGACATGCTTAAGACGTGATATCTGCGCTCTAAACGAAGCGTGACCTTTATATGACCTCGATGTCTGCGGTTTTTGGTGATATCTGCGATATCTGAGTATATCCACAATGATATCTGCGATATCTGCGATATCTGAGTATATCCACAGTAGTGATATCTGCGATATCTGCGATACCTGCGATATCTGCGATATCTGAGTATATCCACGGGGCCTTACAATCCAACCAGGGCAATGGAACTCCCTTAAAATACACCTCAAAGTCTGAAAATCGGCATTGTTCCAAACAATCGCAGCGACGCAACACAATGACCATAACAATGGCCCTTGCGTAGTTGCGATTGTTCAGAACAATGCCAATTTTCAAATCATCTAATGTCCGTTTAACAGTTATAGAAATCATCTCAATTCATGACTTGCAGGGTTATTGATATTGCCTTATGTATTTCGTGGGTGACGATACATTGTCTACTCTTCTACCCCAGGCTGACTGATTGTTCGATACAATGCGTAGCGTGTGTAGGTGTGCCTGACTAGACCAAAGATATTAGACACTTCAGAAAGAAGAGGGATTCTCGAATTTGATTTGAATGTAAACAATTAGTGAAAATTTGAAATCGAATTATTTCGTTCAGCTGTTCCTTCTGAAAAGTTTCTGTTTAAGCAGCTATGTAACAGATCTTGTTCCAGTATCTTTTTTAAAAACCTGTAAATATACTCAGTTTGCCCATACTATGGGTCATTCGGGTATAACATAGGGATAAGGCTGGCTTGAAGTGCAATTTAGACAGTATACTCAATTTTCCCACAAAATTGGGGTAAATTGAGTATACTAATTTGTAAAATAAAAATCACGATATTTTTTTACTGTGAGCAGATTGAATCTTCAATTGATTTGCAACTGAAAATTCAAGCATACAATGTAACAAATATCAACCAACCACCTTTTTATTTGACAGTTTCTGAAAATGACAGCTGCCCGAACTTGAAAATACACTCAAATTCCCCCACCCCACCCCTAACCAGTCAATCCATATCCTGAGATTTAGGCTTGTATTTTACCACGTAAAGTTAAGTATCCTTTTGTATTACAGAATTTTGTATTCAGTGGTAACTGACTGATAGCATTGTAGTTTTCTGTTTAGGCAATTGAGAGATTCTGTAAACTTGAACCTTTACACTTATTTCATCACAATGGATTGGGGAGTGGAATTATGGGTAAGTGACCGTACGCAAGGATCCAGATATAGAACACTTGAAATAATACTGCTGACCTTCAGGATCAATTCGAGAGTGTTGATAAACACCTGCATCACGGAATAGAACACACGGAAAAATATATGAAATTTGTCCAGGAGCGTAGCGCGATTGAGCAGGAATATGCAAAGAAACTTCGGAGATTAGTGAAAAATTACATGCCCAAGAAGAAAGATGACGACTCTTCGATGTAGGCAATTTTCTTGTACCTTTTTCTGAATAATAAATATATAATGTAAATATAGGCCTGCGGTTTGTAGCACTTGCAATCAAATGAAAGTTTGCGACAGCTGCACTCCGTCTGTGGACTTTTACCATAAAAAAATCTAGTTAACGTTACCAATTAAGTAATGTTGTAGAGTAGTTCTAGTTGCGCATTTGAAAAAATTGGTGTCAAACAATTGAACACATGTCATTTGGCGTTATTCGTGATCGTTCTTTTGTGTGTCGCTTTTACAGTTACAGCCATCACTACTAACAGTGTCGTAGCCAACGGGTGTGTTTCATGGTTTAAAACTCCTCCCATTTCACACGGAAAGCCCCGTCATTTTAAAATGCCTGTTCCAATTGCAATATTTCTTAGTTCATTTGCAATTCAGGTATTTGTATTATTAGTGCAGCCAAATTTATAAAATGCTTCAGAATTAAGTTTAGTTAGTCGTGTTTAGTTAGTTAGTTGCGGATTTTGAAGGTCATTAAGTTCTAGTTCTAGTTCCCCATTTTTAAAATCTAGTAGGCTAGTTTGTACAAGTCTGTCGTTCACTGCAAAACGAGTTGATATGTGCTGACCAATGACCAAAAAGAAATCTGTTTGTATGCATTCAGCTGTTTTGAAGGGTGATGCTAAATATCCTGTGCCAGGTAGGAACTAGCATTTCTTTGCCAGGGTAAAAGATGAGAAACTACTTCTTACTGCCATGACTCAAGTTGCTTGTTTTCAAACCTTTTTACCTTATCAATTTATCAAAGTTAAATCGATGTGTATTTATAAATGTTGATACTTTGGAACTGTAGAAAATTAGTTTGAAAACCTGGATTTGGTCGAACGGTCACATAATTTAAGCAATTATTTGTAGGTTTCTACTTTAAAAATTGCAAGATTTATTTTTGCGACGGACAGAAAATAACAAATAGCTGCAATCTTCGAATAGATATATATTTAACCGCAGGAGATATTTCAGGCGGGTTATTATGACAATTTCACTCGTTACAGCGATGTAAACTTGTCCGAAAACTAATTCTGTTTTTCAAAATCCAAAGCGTGAAAACTGATTAGTTTGTCCAAAAAAATTGGGTGTCGTCTAAATTCATAACCAGTTGTAAAGTGCTGCACATTGGCAAGATCGACTTTGGTAGGCTACTCTGACAAAGTAGAAATAATTCATTAGGCCTACTGACTACCCCAGCAAAGTATACATTTTTGAAACCAGACTGACACGTTATTGTTGCACGCTAGAGACCGGATATTTTCTATTGTAGGGGAGAGTGGGTAGGTATGGGCCACCAAATCTTACAAAGCTATAACTTGGCCAAACTTGGTCTAATATTCCTAAATTTCGGTATAGACGATCATTAGTTATATGGCTAACCATTACTGGTAGAATTAAGCTAAAATACCCATGTATTTGGAAGTGACATCAAATTTCGTAACAACACATCATTTTTGTAAATAAAAAATAGGCCATGGGGTATGGGCCGGGGGGTGGTGAGGTATGGGCCGCTGTCTGTATTGAATCAATAAATGTCATTCATATCCTACAAACCTCAACTCTTGTCACAGTTACCAACAGTTTGTATATACTAATATAAAGCTGGGCTGGAAGTGGACAATTCATATATTTCAATTCCCGTATTGATCGTAAGCCATAACATGTAACGAAACAAGATAACTAAAAATATGTAACATGAAAATCAGTAATCACTATCATATCATGTTTCTTTCGCCTCAACTATCCCATCAAATCCAAATGTCATAGCTCTATCTCTTATTTAAGTGGCAGTGAGAAACCATGATACATATTTGAGCGTGTGATGACATACTGTGCTAACAAACTTTTCTCGTCTTCATGAAAGACAGTATTGGAAAACGATTTTGAAATCTTTTTCATGTGAGACTCATCCCCTGTTTTTCCATATACCTGTTTAATGTAGCTCTACCAATTTTGTACTGATGGCATGCTTATCTTTTTGATACCTCCCATGCTTTAACGTTTCATATTGCCAAGCTCAGATCTGATTCTGAAAACTGGCCTTTTTATTGTTTTCATGATTTACTTTCAGGTGATTGTATATGGGAGGGATAAAACCAACACCTTCTGTATTCTAGAGATAAATATATTTAATAGGATCAATCAAATATTGATTTCAGGTATATGTTATGCTGTCCCATACCCCAGCCTATTGAGGTATGGGCCGGCCCATACCCCAACCTGCTAAAATGCCCATACCTCAAACACTCCATCTTGGGGATTCTTACCATAATTTCAAGATCCGAGAGATTGACAAAGCATTAAAACTATACTCTATAGATAGCATATTTCTATAGCTTTCACACCATAAATAAGTCTAATCCAAACATGCACATATGTGGACTCAAACCCAAATTCCCTATTTTCAAATAAATTTACTTTAGACCTAAAAAATTATACATCTCTAGCTGAGTCAAAAACTCTGCTGGCCTCACGGCTGTGAGTAACATGGGTGAGTCTGGAGCCTTTTTCTAACAATCACACAGCTTGACTAGCATATGTGATGTCACAGTCACCAGATATGGCAGTGGCCCACACCTCAACAGTGGCCCATACCTACCCACTCTCCCCTATTTGCTTATGTCACCTTCCCAGTCAACTGCTACAAAACATCGTCCATCCGTTTCAGATTTTCAACGCATAAAGCATTTCATAGTCAACTGTCCGAGCTGAACGATATCGCCGGCCAGCACGAACTCGTCGCCGAAAATTTTCTCAAGAGCATCGCACGAACTCTACAGACGTTTATCCAAGAGTTGCGAACAGAAAAGAAGAAGGTAAGGGTCCAGGGTTTTGTTGCAATCTCTGTGTGATAATGCAGCATTCGTGATACCTAAATCGGGCTACGCATTCACCAGTGGAGCTTGCAATGTATTTGACGTAGGCTGGAAATAGTAATTCTTAAATCAATGGCCAGGTCATTTGATTTGTTTTGTAGTTTACTGACTAATATTGTATGATGGTGAGACCTACTTTCTTGTGAGATCATAATTTTTCTTTTGGGGGTTACAGCAATGATCTGTTTCCATCAAATTCAAGGTGCTCTATTTAGATAGGCCTACATGTCTACTATTGAATAATATATCCGTATTGAAATAAACACAAATATTTTCAGCTGTCAGAGACTAGTAGCCTAGATTGCTGGTGACGGGTGTCAGCCTATGAGCCTAATATATTCTTGGTTTCTTTTGATATGTATATATTATTCAATTTATTGTTTTAATAATATTGATATTATTTATTTATTGAGGTTCTGTACCTAAAAGAGCTCTTAAAATACATGTCTATGTCTATTGCTGTAATTGAGCGTGAGGTCTTATTGTCTTTGAGTAACATCGGTAATCGTAAAGAGTTGAATTTAAATCAATCTAATATATTGTCCATGTCCAATACAGCAGTAGACTAGCCTATTAGCCTAATTGTTCTAAAGCCCTGTAATTCTAATACTGCGAGAGAACGTAATAGCAGGTTATGTTGAGCGATATTTGCAGTGTGAAGTACAGATCGGTATTTACTAGCTTACATCATGCTGTATGCCTGTACCTTTACTCCTGAAATGCTGTCATTTCGGCATACCTTTATCTTAATGATAATAAACTCCTATATTACCTGATGCCATGAACTGGAAGTATGCGTGAGATGATATTTTGAATGTTTATAATTTCCATTGAATAAGTCTTCAATTCAGTCTACGTACATAATGGTGATGTCTGAGGTGTATACTTGGGCTAATAAAAGGCGTTTTGAACTCAAATTCTTGTTTTGCAAATTGAGTCAAATAACGTTTGTTGTTTATGAATACACATACTTGATGACCACACAGATTTTGGATGCCAGTTTCCTTGAAAAGCAGCTGTAGATATACAAGGAAATTGATTCAATACCAGTGTCACATATGTAGGCTAACAATACTCTAGATTCAAAATGACGTTTCTCCCGACTGGTTCCACAAAAAATTGATTCCCACTGAACTTGTGCGGTGTAGCCTAATTCAAAATATATATTCAAGAATTTATCGCACATTTTCCAATCAAGTTTTTCCGTAACATTTTGTATTGCTTTAGGATTCGTGCCTGAAACTTGTTGGCCCCAAGGCACTTGCTATAGATATTAAACTGCCAATTGTTACTCAAAATTCTGAAAATTATTTTGATATTTCACGGCCTAATGTTTCAAAACCTTTTAAAACTAGTTTTATAAGTAGGCCTACGGTTCTAACTTATAATGTTAGAAAAACTCTCTAATAATTTGCCGATACAACAAACACCAGAGAAAGCTTTCATTTTAAAATCACTGTCATAAAATATACACTTATTGCAGACCCTCCTACTGGTGTACCAGCCCCAACCACTGAGATTAGTAGTATTAGATTATTCTACTCAATTTCTGTTACATTGTAATATTATTACATGGTAAGAATGCTTCGGCTGACTAAAATTATATGAATCAGTGATGTATTGCTTGAATGTATTTGAATACTGGTATTTCCTCATATGATGTAGTTGGGTACTTATTGCTACAGGAAATTTGTACAGATTTTTTGTCACTGGCTTGTTCCCATCGACATACCGCATCTTGGATTGAAGCTCGCAAATCAATTGAAATTTGGTTTTCGGAAGCGATGTAGAGTGTCTGACTTCGGTTCAGGTGATAAGAGCATGACCAGTGACGACACTTGACATGAATATTTCATTTGCCTGCAATGGAATGGCTGCTTTCCAGATGGTGCCATGTGGATGTCAATATGAAATTGATAGCCTCTCGCTATCTCCTGTGGTCGTAGAAATCCTCTTGAGGAAATTGTGTACCAATGTGCAATTTCCTACGATTTCATCATCAAATGCCACTATTTGTGAGTACAGTAGTTTTAGAGTTCAGAGATTGTGAATCCACAAAAAAGGTGTCACGGTGATTTCATTCTATTGAAATTTACACACTCAGCTTAGTAGTGATGAAATATTATTGAAAATCACACATTACGATGGTTACTCGAGTTCCTTTTTGCAGAATTAAGACTTTCTATCGATTTTTTTCCAAAACGTAACCTCCAATCTTTGAATATATTCAAGGAAATGTCATCTTGTTTGTCATTTCTGTATAGAGGAGAAAATCGTGAATAGATGTGACATGTGAATATGTCCACCCTGTAATGCAACCAATTGTTTTTGACTGTTATACATACAGATGGTGCCAGTATTGCTAAAGTAGACTACTATGGTATTATCTGAATAGGCTACTGTGCAAAGAATTTCAAACACCGGCGTCAGGCTATCTTCAACCGTATATTTGTTTTTCCCTGTACAAACTTTCGCTTATGAAGCCCAACGAGCACGCAAGATTATCAAGTGTGGGAATATGAAATTTTGGAGAGAAATTTCTCTATGATACTGGAAACTGTTTTAATTTACTGCTCTGGGTGTTATTTCGATATGTTGACCAATGTAGAGTGTAGCTTCATCTTGCATGGGAATTGCTCATCACTTGTTTGAGATTAATAATTGCAATTAATTAATTGAAATCAGTTTCATCGGCTCTCCTGAGACTAATCAAAATCTCTGTTTCATTGAATATTACTATTTCTGGCCGTTTCTTCTTGAGATTATGTTTGTTTTCTTACACCGCCATGGAATAGAAGTCTGCAAATCGTATTTCCAATATCAGGCCTAAATGTCAAAATCGTATCAATGTGAAGCCTATAAGTTGGCTAATCGCTCATTGATACTATATGCTGCAAAGTTGGATAATACAGAGGTTTCAATATAGAATTGAACGTTTCTTCCAATTCTCTACTAGTTGCCGACGATAACCCCTGACGAGTGTCAGCCGAAAATATTTGGGTTTATTTCAATACAAATATCTTGTTCAATTGTATACTGATGTTCTGTACCGCCAAGAGTTTCTTCAACTGAGGTTTCGCAGTGGAAATTTTATCATACTATCAACTTCTCACTAGTAGGCTGATGCTAGTGATTTCTTGGTTGCTCATGCTCATCTTTGATGAGTAATTAAAACTGCTCAGAAAACGAGTTTGGAATATCACATATCATAATGCTACGATATCACATGCCATATTTCATGATTGCCAGTTGCCACAAATATATATATATTTGGATGTGCCATTATTGTGGTAGTCACACTCGCATGGCAAGGTTCATGATCTGAATTTCGTGAATTACACATTTTAGGTGATGGCAGTAACTTTTGTGTCATTTCATGTTTAATTGATCCCATGGCTGGGATTCGGTCATTCATAGCACATGTCCTTACATAATTTTAAAGTTTTCTCCTCACTCTTAGCTCGCCTTGCTGCGCAATGAGATTAGGCCTAAAGCAAGATTTGTCTGTTGGGTTGACAGTTTAATTTGAATTAGAATTAAGTCTTCACCATAGGCTACAGGCCTACTCTACAAAAATAGACCTATAAGTTTGAGTGCGATCAGTTGATGTTGATGGTATTTGTGTATATTTACTATCAACCTATATTTTAAATTTGTGAGATCTTGCTATGACCCATTTCCACTACTTATGCCAACAATAGAATGTTGAGTTTCACAGTACCAGTATGATGTAATTTCATTGGCTTTCGTTATGACATATTGCACATCTGATGCTGGCTATTTTGGCTGGAACACTTTTCATGTGTACGGCTACTCATGTTACTTGCTCTACAGTCTCTATTTGTACCAATATCGACTTCACACTACTACCTGAACAGATTGAGAGATTGAGTATTCAGGCGATTCTCTACATTTCAAATGTGGTTTATGAGTAATAAATTCATAAAGTTATGTCAAAATATATATATTAATACATATATTTTCGGCTGACACTGGTCATGGGCGTTCGCTGTATATCAGTGACCAGTAAAGAATTGGAAGAACATGTATATCAACAATTGTATCACCAAATATGATGTCACCTGTATGAAATTTTGATTAATCATCACAAGCAGATAGCTTAAAGGGGCACTGCACTCTAAAAATGATGTGGTCTCAAATCGAAGGGCAATACAAAAGGTAAATTTTGGCCGCAGCCGTGTTCCTCGGAACGCCACCGTAATTGAGCTGTATGTATTGAAATTTCCACAGATGCATCACGCTCCAGCAGTCACGCAGAGATCGAACTTTATATAGTTGTCAGCCGATGTTATGAAGGAAATAGAATACACTAGGCCCGATTTTGAGATAAATCTCCTGATTGGACATCTTCCGTTTAACGCGTTATTCAAACCACCTAGGCGTGTACGACATATTTCCTTCATAACATCGGCTGACAACTATATAAAGTTCGATCTCTGCGTGACTGCTGGAGCATGATGCATCTGTGGAAATTTCAATACATTACAGCTCCATTACGGTGGAGTTCTGAAGAACACGGCTGCGGCAAAAATTTTTCTTTCGTTTTGCCCTTCAATTTGAGACCACATCATTTTTAGAGTGCAGAGCCCCTTTAAGTTCGATGTACCATTTTGAGATAAAACGCGAACTCCTTCTGACAGCAACTAGGCTGTCATGCTTCAATAAAAGTGGACTCCAAAGCACACACATGTTTTTTAAAATAATTTGGCATCATGCTTTGTAGGAACCATCAATATCACAGATTAATATAGTTCTTATATCACTACCAAGAAATTATATATACATTGATAGGATTTGAGATTATATCGTTATCTAAGACTAAGAGCCATCGTGGCGAATTTCTCCTATTCTTTTCTTCTTCCATGTGAGTAATATCAGTGAGTACCCTTCATCACATTCGCAAAACTGTTGCTGGTTGACAGATTGGTTTATTATTAAGTAAAAATGTGAGTTTATTTGTCTGCACAATTTTTATGAGATGGACTAATGTATGGTTACTGATGTATGGCCAGATTCTATGAAATTGCACAAAGACTATTTTGATATGTATCGGTTAATATTTCCCAGTCACTATACTCCAGTGCGTGATCATTGATCAGAGGTCAGGTGATCGCTTGGTCAATGACTGTCGCCATTTGTTGTGCTACACTCTGTCAATATTTCTTTGCTTAACTTTATATTTTATATGTTATTCATAAGTGTGTCAGTAAACAATCGACCAAGTTTGCTCAAAGCTATTATATCAGTGCATGTGGGATGGCTCACCACCATGTCATAGGTTTCGATTTTTATAAGCAATGATATTGTCAAATTATGACCCAACCACTGGTAGACTGTGCATGGCATGAGTAAGATGCTCTTAGAAATACCATGCCATTCCTACTTCTGAGTTTCCACATTATTTGATGACTTTGCGATGAGTCATTCTCATCATGAAGTGACCTTTGTTGATATTGGTTGAAAAATTTCTGTGTTCCAGCAATCTGATGAAATTTAATCCCTGTTCATCCCAAGAAGTATATCATTTTGCTGTTTTATGAATGACCCTCTCTTAATATATGATGTTATGGTAGGAAATTTGATAATTTGTGTCTATTGCAGTACACACTCTTTCTCATGTCGATCTGTTTCCTCAGGAAATAGTGAATTACTGGTATGGATTTTGTCATTCTTTTTGTCTTTTTGCCATGAAAATAACAATACAAATGGTATCATGTAAATGTAATTTAACCTATGCTTACCTTTGGCTTTTTGCCACAGTCAAGGTGAATGTGTGTGATTTGATGGTAATGATGGCATTATTGATGAAGTCGATCTGTGCTTTGCTTTTTAGCGGGGTCTATGTGTATAATGTGTTCATTTCCTGTGAGTAAACCTCATCATTTTTGATACATGCCTGACCTTCTTCATTCATAGCGTGTTGAACATGAATTTAAATCAAAATCTCACTTCTAAAGACCAGATCTTGTTCAAATTATGTTAAGCTGTAGTTGATGTCCCAATAAAAAGACCTCACTGCCCAACCTGTTGTTAATTTGGAAATTGAAAATGATGAATCATGGTTTCTGTGTGCTGGCAACAGCTAAGCTGAAGGAACTTTCGGTGGATTTCTTATTGTTGCATTAGCCTAGAAAATGACGGCATTACACGTTGGTGTTTCCTTGCTGTCAGTTCTCAGCTTGTGCGACATGATCAATCTCGGATGGAAGCTTTGCGACCGCTTCGAAATATCGTTGAATAGTGTTTACCGATCTCCGAGTATTACCAAATTAGTAATTCGATCATTTACACTGCCTGGTTAAATTAAATGACATGACACAATGAAATCAGTTTTAAATCAACAACTAAGATCCGGCTATACCTCCAATTTTGAGAATGAAGCATAAATGAATGTACTGGTAGTATAAATTGAGAAAATTGAATCTACCAATCTACCATTGCAGAAATAACATACTCCTACATATAATATGACACTATTAGTTTATTATATGGACTATTTATCCCGTACAATGGAAGAATTTACCAAACTGGTAATGTTAGACTTGTCTGACTATCACCTGGCTTCTTTCGGTTTCAAGTTCACTAAGAAATAACTAGTCATGTATATGAAATCTCTTTGAAATGCAATCGTCCGTAACGTATATAGTACTATCACTTCCACTTGGTAGCGACAAATATGTTTTGTCATTTCCAGTTGTGCACTATTGATACAATACAGCCTATGATCATGATCATGCTTCAGTTGATCTCATGCGTTGAACTTCAACCCAACATTTACAATCCCCGAGAGATGAGGCTTGGAGGTAACATTAGCCCTTTTCTTTAGTGATTTACTATTGCGACAGTTACTGGCGAATACAAGAATATTATGTGACATGCCCAGAAAGCACTTTTGTCGGGTTTCTTCCTGAAATTTAACTGTCAATTTGTGTCATATAGGTGTTGTGTGCAAATGATATTCATTGCACCATTACAGCAATAGAGCATCTAAATTTCTGCCAAAGCCAGCTG
>ATSW01001507.1:0-10855 GCA_000444245.1 Botryllus schlosseri
CACAGAACCTTTCAAAAAGGTTCGCGTTCACACGAACCTGAACCTTTCAGAGGTTCACACCATCCCTAATTGGTAGTATATACTAACACTGTGTGATCCCTTGAATAATTCTATCTCGACAGAAAGAAATATTTTTTTTCACAATATGAGCATAAAGACGTTAAGATCGAGCCGCCCATTGATTTCTGAGAAATTGCAACAAACCGAGGTTGCAATTTTATATTGTCGGACTATTGGACTTGTTCGTCGCATCGTCACAGGTTCACCGGGTTTAGCCCGCGGTCAATTCTTGCCTGGTGTAGTTTTGTCATCGTAGTAGTAGTTAATCATCAGCCTATTTCATCACATTTTCGTTACCGGTATGATTAGACTTAACATTCAATTTGTATTGTAACTCANCATATACTATACTGAGAACTTGCATGAGATCGCATGCCATCCGGTCATGTACATNGGTACANGGNNNAANANTACAGTAATTTATATAACTTTTTATATGACTTTAAAATATTATCAAAGATAANATGTTGGTNTTNCCGAGGTCTTCAACTGAATNTTGTCAGGATCAAATGTCAGATGTGGCGAATCCAGAACATATTCTTATGCTTGTGATGTANNTCTAATAATGTGTAATCATATTTCTAGTGTCAATATGATCATTAGCATGATTCAAATCAGATGTCNGTCATCACAAAAGTTGAAGTTTCGAGCCGGCTCTGTTANGCAAAATGCGACTGATAGTATCCAGTATTGCGAACCTGTTCTCTGATCTTATCAAATTTCGTGAGACGGTTTGTTTGTTTATTTGTTAGTTTTCTTCATACAAAATTGGTGCTTATCGCCTATAAGGTCATTTGCGCCCAATACAGTAACTTCAGTAACGTCAGATGTCGTAAAGGTCTTTCCTAATATTACGGACGACTTCCATGCACGAGCCCTTCCACTCAGTGTCTCTCGTTTTTCATGCGCCGGTAACTTGTGTANTTACTGTGGACTTTCTGGGCTCGGCTCACCATCACTCTTGGCTTTTCGAAACACTGGGAAGGCAGTGAGGTTAGCGATTAGGATCCCAGTTAAACCTCCGACNTATAGAAACATGGCAAAGTCGAGACGGGNAAGAATACCCTGTTGAGCTTGACTCTAGTCCGACTTTGTGAAGAGACATGAGAGGCATAGGATAAGTGGGAGGCCCTCTAGCCGACGGTGAAATACAACTACTCCGATCGACACATGAGACACATGATCGNATTAGCAGTNGNCTATTTCACAGTCAACCAGAGAGCCCGGCACNTATCCTACACCNGGCATGTCTCTAACAACCATTGGTGGCGTGACGCTGTCGCTTAGCAGAGTTGAGCATGGATTAGGATTAGAATTAGGATTTGGAAGAACCNGATTGCGACATTTTTGTCGGANNAGGATTTGATTGGGATGTTTTTTTTTTNAAATGGATTAGAATTACAGCAAACAATACGTTCATATTGTCATATTTATTCCACTGGAAGCTTTTCGACTGGCTCTCTTCAGCAGTGAACGCCAGTAAATGAGGTTAACCAATTTCATAAGATTGGCTTGACAATAAAGCCTGCCCACTACCGCATTGTCGATGTAATTAACTGTCGCATCGAAGAGTCTAATCACGATCGTCAGTAGCAAATACAGAGGCGTACAGGTGTATTATACATGGATGCCAAACGCATTTCCACGCAGATCGTGTAATAGTACATGTGAGGATACTGTACCTCAATAGTGTTACTGACAGCCACCAGCGATGAGCGGATTTGAAATTTCCATGTCCTATTCCAATCCAAATCCGAACCTTCAAATCCAAATCCTAATCCTAATCCATAACTTTTTCATATTCAAGTTCATGTCCAATCCTAATCCGATTCCAACTGGAAATTCAGAAAAAATACTAATTTATGCAATGGAGGGATTAGAAAATTTTCTTTCACAACCAACGGTTCACTTGATTCAAGATAACTTAGTAACCATAATTACATTAATAACTGATCTGAATAAAGTTTGTCGCCATTTGCCACACGACATTTCAATCTCCCGGAAAATAGGTAAATCCAATCCAAATCCTAATCCGTTCTGAAAAAAATGTCTAATCCAAATCCAATCCAAATCCGACAAAATTTCACAAATCCTGTTTTTTCAAAACCTAGTCCTAAAATATGCTCATCTCTGACAGCCACCCGCAGTTCAATTGTAGTTCCAACATACCGGGATAATAAACCTCAGCGGCGGAAAAATTTGTAACTGATATAATTTGATGCGCCCTGAGCCTACATTTTACCTGCAGTGTCTTACAAAAGTGGGTCGTGCTATAACTTGGCATCTCAGGAATCAAAATATTAAGTAACATCGGTATGGTGTAAAATGATGATCATCGATGACGAAGACATGGTTAGAATATGACTACAAATAGAAACAGAAAAAGGTCATCAACCTGCGCCATGTCCCTGTTATGCCTTCGGTTCTGATGGGGGTGACAAGTAAAAGGTGAACACTTTGGCCACACCTCAATATCACGGTCCAATTGCCCGATTTTAGTTATCACCGCCCTAAATGATAATGTGTGGGCACTGGGCAAACTAGAGTACATCACACCCATTGACGGTGGATGGCCCAGTTTGATTCATGGCAGTGCAGTAGTAAGTTATACGAAGCGTCGCAGATCTATTAGATTCTCCGCCCCTGTACTTTGCTCTGCTCATAGCGTCTTTACAATAAAAAGCCCAGAGAAAGACCCAATCCATGACCTAATGCAGGGGTAACAAACGTCCTCCTTTTTAATGTTTTTGAAAATGTCCTCCAAGGACGCCTAAATGTCCTCATTTTTGAGATTTTGTCCTCTTTTTTGAGAATGTATATGTTAAACATAGTAAAAAATCCGACCGAGATACCATAAAATAACACTGAGCTAACGCTCAGGCGGGTATTTTGGGAGCTGTGCGAAAGTTGACCTTTTCATAGTCAACCGACCACGAAGTGGAAAAAATTTAACATTTTTGCATGATTTTACACCGGTATCTAAACTTTGAAAATTTTGAAAAAGTGTCCTCCTCTCCCGATTCCAGAATATGGAAACCCTACCTAATGGGGATATCAGATTGAGATATTAGATTGAGATACCGTAACTACGGTCGGGTAAATTCAATAAAAAACCAACAATGACAAACTCAATATTTGGATTTTTGTTATACTACGACATAGTTTACCACGTTTGCTCGCGGTACACCTGAGCAGTCCAATTTGCACACCAGTGTGCTGCGGCACACCGGTTGAGAACCGCTGCCCTAGTGAGACGGTTCTATTCAACAGGTGCGCAGCACCGGCTGAGTGTGAAGACCGAATATGATAATCGCGCTATTCCCGGTTCTGTTTATGCCATAATAGTACAAGTAAACATTTGTTTATGTTATGGTCAACAGTCCTTGTGAAACCAATAAGTTAAGTATTGGTCTTTTTACAAAACAATATGTTACACGTATGCAAAACAATCCATGACAATTATGATTAGGCTATACTTTGAATTACCAACAGCTAAATTTACGATGATCGGGTCTTGCCATCAGGTCACTAAATCACTCGACTGACGTTTTATGATGTGTTCCTTAATAATTTTCACAATAGAGTCTGCGATTTAAATTTGTCTGTAGGCTGATGTCACATGCTACATGAACGTGATTTCCATAAAATCCGTGCTTACTTTTACAGCATCAACGATTCCTGGATTCAAAATTCGTTTAGCTGGTATAGTGTTGTACTTTCAGGGCCTTGATCCTTGCTGTCCTCATGATCTTGTCTTAACAGGAAAGCCAACTATCAGCGTGTGCAAAGCAACTGCGGCAGACGATGGCTACATCGGCTATTTAGAGTGGACATCTCCTGATATTGATATTGAGAAACATAACTATGAACTGACGTTTTCCGTAACATTTGTGGAAAAAACTCAATCTAAATCAATATCATTGGAATTGAAAGATGACAACTGCATCAATCCTGTGGCCTTGAAATCAGGAAAGAACTACATCTTCACAGTTAAATCTACTTATCGTCATATCGATACACATAATGTATATGCCGTTGAAGCTTCTCAGGAGTTGATTACAGGTAAATCATGTAGCCTATTCGTTTGTATTGAAATTGTATTGATTGATTCACAAAATTCAAAATTATTGGTATTTTGATATGTGTGAATGCCCATAATTTTGCATGCATATCGAATCAACGTCACTCTTGCACGTTTTGGGATTTCCGTTTGATAAGGAAGAACAAATTACGAGGGTCCTTCGAGTCAACAAGTATGAATTCAGGACGATGCAGAATTGCCAAATATAAAATCACAAGCATGTCGAAAAAAGCTATTTTGGAATTTAGCGAAATATGACAAATATATATATTTGCCTGCATTTGGGGACTACGTCGATCAATCCAGTCTGATCCTTCTAGACTTCCTTACCAAAACTATTGACTAAATTTCGAAACACATTGCGTCGGCAGATACATCAACATTGGTGTGCACAGCAGGACATCAATATATGCTAATACCCTCAACTTCATATTGTAATATCTACACCTCCAATTTTTAAATATAGCAAGGACACAAAATGTCATTAGGATTTGTATGTATACTCTCGTTTCGGATATATGTAGCGCAGAATTTGTATTGTAACATTTCATACCGCCATATACAAGCGTTTGTCTTCGAAGTCAAAATCTATAACAAGTACCAGAACAAAGTAATTATAAATTGATTATAGGCCTAACATTTTTCAAGTTACGATGACAGACCGCTGACATGAAGACGTAATGGCTCTACATTCAATGATATTTTATTTCACATTCAGGATGATTAGTTTGATGTACATGCTGCACTGACTTATGTAAACCGATCGCCCTGGCGTTCTATCCGAAACGTGGTCTCACACTATTAGTGGTGGACTCGACTTGAGTCCGACTCGAGTCATGATTTTCTGGTGACTCGACTTGACTCGAGTCCTTTTCTCAAATACGGAAATGACTCGACTCGCAAGAAGCTTTGAAAATCTGCTTGTGTATATCCAGTTTCTTTTGAATATCGGCTGAATGTATTGAGGTTCTCGGTCTAGGTGTGAGATATCAGTTTTCTCGGTATCGACCCGAAAACCCAATATCGGTTATATCGCCTCTAGTCTAGACTCTAGAGTATACCATAATTATTTGCTACTATTGTTGCGCTCGAATGTCCTGCAGCGATAAAGTGCCTTAAAGCCCCATTGGAAGTCGGATATGTCCGTTGTAGATGTCCCTGGCACTAACATAATAACATAAAGGGAAGTCAAATTGATGGATAAACTTTATCAGAGTGCAAAAGGACATATATTTGAAGATTAAATTT
This sequence comes from Botryllus schlosseri, assembly GCA_000444245.1. Classification (NCBI taxonomy): domain Eukaryota; kingdom Metazoa; phylum Chordata; class Ascidiacea; order Stolidobranchia; family Styelidae; genus Botryllus; species Botryllus schlosseri. The sequence continues at coordinate 5,390 of ATSW01001507.1, forward strand.
GTAGCAAAGAATACCATTGAATTGTAAATTTTTCCATATTTGGACCAGTGTCGAAAATTGAAGTTAGTTTGTGCGGAACATTTTTTTTATTTGAACAAAATAATTATATATTATTAATTTATACCAAAATTTTCATTAATTCCTGCCACAGGCAAATTTTTTTTGTCAAGTCATAACCCTATTGCACATGCGTTTTGCAATGCTGCTATTTGAGAGGTTTAACCTGATTATAAATTGATGCATTCTATCGCGTATTATGCGTATTGATTTCGTATTATTTCTTTCATTATACAATTAAATAATATATTCATATTGAAATGAACCCGAATATTTTCGGCTGACACTCGTCAGGGGTAATCGTCAGCAACTAGTAGAGAATTGGAAAGAACATTGTATATCAACAATCGTATCGCAAAATATGACGCATTGCAACTCGTTATGACGCATATTTTGTGATACGATTGTTGATATACAATGTTCTTTCCAATTCTCTACTAGTTGCTGACGATTACCCCTGATGAGTGTCAGCCGAAAATATTCGGGTTCATTTCAATATGAATATACTATTTAATTGTATATTGAAGTTCTGTACCTTTAAGAAGCTCTTCTTTCATTATGGTTTACGCAAGACTTGTAGAATTAATAGGTTAAAGGGTTGGAACTTTGAAATTGAACTGCGGAATCGACTTCGCGGAAACGTTTCAACCGCGAAATGGTCCCTTGTCATCAAGCAATCATAAATCATTGTTTCCGGCAATGCACTTTGTAATTAATAACGCCAGCACACGTCACAATCATTTCCGGCCTAGCAATGGTGGATAGTAGGGATGGTGCGAGCGTGAGGTTCACGTCCGCGTTCTGTGTGTGAACCTCGGAAATCTAGAGGTTCACGTTCACAAACGAACCGTGGTAGGTTCTGCACTGTGAGCCTTTTTCATATGTTACAATTTTCGCTTCATTATAGCATCGTTTGTTGAAATTTTTCGAACTTCAACTGCGGGTCACTCTATGCGTGGCGCTGGCAGCATAAAAATCAACACTAAACGAGCATGCACCTTGACAATCTCAAAAATTTTACTTGCTTTGTTACAAAAGTTTGCTCGAAATATCTAGTTTTTCGTTTGTGAATATTTAGTGACCCTCTGCTGTGAGCTTGACCCGCAATCACACCGCATCATGAGTGAAATACACTGCATGTAGGTAGTCCGCTAATGATGTCTATTCAACCAATAAATGAAAGTGATATTGTTGTCTGATATAAAAAATCTAGCCGGCGTACATGGTCGATCTTGATTTCATATGTTTATTGTATCATAAAACCGAAATCCGTGCGATTGGGGTGTTGGCTACTGCAATTTATAACTTGTTTAATCGGTAATATCGGTAGCAAGTACAGAGACCCGTTTTACACTCTGCTCCATATGAAGGTTTTAATACTCAGACGTTGAATACAATGTCTGGTATGGCCTAGACCACTCAGGCGTAAACTTATATTCCCTTGCAAGCCCTCGTCAAAAATGCTGGCAAAGCGGCGGAAGATATTTATTTTATGGTATTTTTATATCATTTGATTTCCCCAGTTTATACATTTGGCGACGTTGAAAACTTCAATATGTACTTCAGCATTACGGGATTAAGTAGCCCACACAATCCCGAGGTATCGTGAACATTATTATAGGCTATCACTTCACTGAAATGTAGGATTGGAATTAGCAATATGACGTCACGTGACGTTATGAGGTTCACGTTCGCGTTCACACAGAACCTCTCAAAAAAGGTTCGCGTTCACGCGAACCTGAACGTTTTAGAGGTTCACATCATCCCTAGTGGATAGCGCTTTTCCATTTGAAGTGTAAAGGCTAGCAATAACTGTGGATTTCGGCCAAGAAAATGTGGTCGAGAGATAATTGCTAGAAAAGAAAGTAAGAAAAGGAAAAGAGAACAGAAACTTGAAACGTTCTTACGAAAACCAAACACCAAAACTTGGCCACGAGTTACTCAACGAAGATAGATTTACGGAGTAATGATTACCAATCTGAAATCTTACTTAAACGCTGATTAGCACTTGAAGCAACTTCTCCACACTGTTTTGCTTTGACGTCATATCAGCCTTATTACAAACACCTTGCAGCCCAGGTGGAGACGCACTGTATCACCACACAATAATAAACTTCATTCGATAGCCTACATTTCATTGTTACTTGGGATTTTTGTGTTGTGGCGTTGCTCTTTTACATCTAAGATTTTTGATATGCGACTCGTGCATGAAGCATATGCTCACCCCGGGTATATACAAACACTTTAAAAGACCATAGTATGTAGTCAAATTATTCCAATGACTCAATATTTTGCAATTGAAGCCATAAAGGAACCATGTATCAGAAGCATAGATTGGGAAAAGGAGCTTATTCTGATCAATTGGAAGATGGCAGAAGGTGCGCTTAATCATACATTGAAGATTCTGGATGACCGAGACAACGAGATTGATAGGCAGAATGTAAATGACACGCAAAAAACAATGTCATACAAAATGACAAGATCGTGTCGGTATGGCATGAGCTGCTCGTTTGTTATCGAAGCTCATGGTCCAAACAACGAAATCCTAGAATCGAAGAGGAGAATCACAGTCGGTAATTGGTCTACTTTGATATAATCTAACATATCCCTATAAAATTACTATATATTGTAGGTGGAGATACTGTTGTGACAAACGTGACTGCTGAAATAGTAGAAAAAAGACAAATTCTTGTCAAATGGCAAGAACCAAAGAGCAAGGCAAACAATTACGAAATCTGTATTTCCGAAGTGGATGCCAAGGGGAAGAAAACGACCGTGACCACAGCAACGAGCTGTGAGCTTCGGTACCTGTTCAAACAATTGAAGTCAAAGACATTATATCAGTTTTCTGTTCGTCCCATGCCTCAATATGGAATGGGAGACCTACCGTTTAGTGAATCTGAAAAGATTAGGACTCCTGAAAGTATGTATCACGTATTTTTTCACGTAATGGTATGACATGAACTCCTTTTTCTCAGGGGTGGATGAAGCAATAGAAAAAGATGATAAGTTTGGTAAGTTTACAAACGTTACCTCTGTTATTGGCCCAGAGCAGTGATTAAGTTATTCGTACATCAGGTATTTACAATATTTATCAATTACCTATACTGCAAATGTTAGCAAATTGTACCCTATAAATACCATTGAAATCCACCGAACTCTTGGCGTACCCCTTAGGAATATTTCACGCATCACAGTTTAAGATCCACTGGTATAGTGTGTTGGCATTTATGCCACGTTATTCTCAAGGTTGCCTAAGCAAGCAATGCTATTGGGCAATCCGGATTGTGGAAAAACATTTGATGCGACTTGACGATAGTATATTTTCATCGCAAGGACACAAGACTTATATTTTCAGTTTCATTCATGTTATATCATACATGTTTCATTCATGCTTTATTTGCTAGTTTGTGTAGGATATGGAGTGCGAAACATTGCATCGCGTTGAACGATGTGATATCAATTTCCCTTTTTCAAATTATAACAGTTTAATCATAGTTGTTGCTTGTCCAACGTCTCGGAGATTCGATAGACAGGGTTCGGGAAACTTTTTCCACAAAAGAGCCTCGTTGACCCTAAATTTTCTTTAGTAATTCCCTAACAGCCATACATCAATACCCACTGCTACGTCATAGTCGAGAATCCATGACGTCATTGATATACGAAATCAAAGTTAGCTGTGCCTGGGATTCGTATAGTGTTCACCATGTTTTCTGCGTCAACAATACTGAGGTGATATTATAATGCCCCCACTAATCAATACGACTGCTTCAGATTTGAGCATCCGACAATGAAAAACGACTGTGTAGCATGGGAAACTTTAGATTAGCTACGGAGTTCCGTAGCTTTCTGCAAGCTACATATTTTTAATTTACTTTCCGTTAGAGCCATATCATATCATTTAAAACTTAGTCTTATTGAGATATGCATTTTAAAGCCAAATCAACAATCAAAATTATAATCAACAGTCATAACATTAACTGCATATTATTCAGTAACTCGGCTTTCTATGGATCCATGCAGCATGCCTGATGGCAGGCATACCTCAATTTTTTTACTGACGGTGGCGCGCCGTTTGACTAGTTGCTCCAAGACGCGTAAAACAACTTCAGTGGCGGAGACCATTGTTAAATTATATCATTTGTTTAACTTTACGACACAATTCCTAAATTATTGGGCGTTAACACGACGCTACGCTAACTACATACATTTCTCCAGCGGTGCAAGTTACCTAATCGAGATTTTTGATGATGGCTCAATTTGTGAGCAATGTTATTATTAGAGCCCGACCGATTATCGGCTCGCCGATAATATCGAGTCGATATCACGCTTGGCGAGAAATATCGGTATCGGCCATTGAAGGTAAAAAAATATCGGCCATTTTCGTGACGTCACAACATGGTGGCAGTGAGACAGAGAAGTCGATGGAAGACGTGAGGACGGTAAATTATAAAAATATATGGCCAAGCTGCATATAGTGCATACTGCATACAAGGCAGTAGGCGTGCCTATCTGAAAAATATTATAGATAACTAACCACCGTTATGCCCCACTGACTTCGTGGGAATCCCCCTGCAGTAATCGATCACCAAAGACAGAGAGCAGCGGGATGGATAGTTGTCTGCAGAAGATTTCAATCAGTAAGAGAAATGAGAACTTCAATCATGCTGGACTGACCCTCATAATAAAAGAGAAAAGCGTCGCGTCGAAACATTTCTCGGTTCGTACGGTACCAACAGAGCTAATTATACCAGTAATGTATGAAGTCGTCTGGCTGAGGCCTGACCCCTGCGGCTGCGAGGCCACCATGATAGGAAATATGCGAGCATAGAGGGCAAGAAAATCAAGCAAACGTGGAGTAAAGCCAATAATTGATACGAACATTTTTGATTCCATGATGACATTGGCCAATTCTGACAAAAGAGCGTAAAATATTGATCAATTGATTGTTGAAATGCTGGTTATGGTCAAGGCCCAAGGGAGATGGGTGGAGCAGTTGCAGACGTGGACAATTTGAGTTGTTTTGCACATTCTCTTCAGCTATGTGTTAATGATGTGCTGAAAGCTCCAGGTGCATTGCCAGAAGAATATCAATATTTGGTGAAACCATTGAAGGAAAGATTTCCTGCAAGGGAGCGGTGGAACCGAAATGAAGAAAGATTTCCAATTCTTGCTGTGCCACTACCTATGGTAACAAGTGAAAGACTGCTCACTGTGTTTAGTACTTTATACATCATCTATGGTAGACCACAGAAATTAACTACTTGGAGAAAGGGCCGAGAAATTGTGCTTCGTGAACTGTAATCTGCAACTGCTGGATTGGTGCTTTTGATATATTTTTATAGTTCCTTGATCATTCATTTCATGTTCAAGCATATCAATGGCTGTAAAGTTGTTGAAATAAATGCT
>ATSW01001508.1:0-10156 GCA_000444245.1 Botryllus schlosseri
ATTTCTTTCTCAGCATTGTTCCATTGCAACCCGATTCTCCCCATCGCTTGAGGGATAATCCGAATACAACTCTTTCTGGAATCATACATATAAATATCTTTAGGATTAACAGAATTGTCTCCAATTATAAGCAGGTCTGTCAATGTCCTTGTGCTTATTTTGCTCTATTTTCGCATTACGATATATTTAACGATATCAAGTTCTACAACCACGTATAAATTTATATACTCATTGACGCTGACCTAATGATTCTTGAGCTTTGAGTATTCGACCGAACGTAGGAGAGAGGAGCTTTGCTGTTGATAAAATGCGGCTGTTACGTAAAACTTCCAGTTGCTTTGTAGCACTGATTAGCCATTCCTCCTCGGTCATTCTCGTCGATAGGATCACCTGATGACAAAAGTAAATAATGATGAATCAAGCTGCCGCTAAACTCATAGCGGATATTTTATATTTATCATGTCTCAATCTCATGTATATGTTAGATTTTGAGTATTTGCCAGAAGAAATAGATTTTAACTCTCGGGATTTCAAGATATTACCTTACAAAATATCAATTATTTTGTAATGTGTATGTCACGTCGCGGAAGTGTAGCGTAATTGAGTCGGATTCCGATTTGTCTGGAGTTCACTGTTGTTACTATGCAGTATGCATACGTTCATCAAAATATCAATAGTAGAAATGCACTATTTTGACTCGAACTCGATGACTTTTAGGCTGCCTCGTATCAAAAGTTATCACCATAGTGTAGTGATTCAGACAGATTCATAATTGCAACCAATGAAACAAAGTATGATTCAACAGTCACAATTACAGACCACGAAAATCGCATTTTGACTTTTACAATTATAAGGCCGTTGGAGTATTTTCAGTTATTCCGATTGGCTTTTCACGAAACTGCAATCGTTTTGTGCTTATACGATGAACATAGTCAATAAGCGGTATGGAATGACCTGAATTTTCATCCGCGATATGCTGCATGCCTGCATATCTTTCTATAGCACGATTGATTACGCCATCACTATGTATTACTTGTAAATTGAGTAATGTGCACTAAGTCTGTTACGCTACTGTAGACAGGCTTATCGCGCTGGTATATTTGAATACTGATTATAACGGTTTGTTTTGAGCACAGACCACTTCAGTGCGTCATCATGCTAAATGTGATAGCTGATCGGAGCCGAAACTGTCGTTGACACGAAGTCGTGCCCCGGTATGTTTCACCAACCGAGTCCAAATTCAAATGCACGTGCAATGGGAATTCTGGATGCGAGCAATATTGAAAGCTACAATGCATGTGATTTGCGTATTATTATTGAATTTCCTTTCATCTGATCACATCACTAATTTTTGTTCCATAAATGACATCGTAATACCTCTAGATTTGTTATACAATTTATCCCTCGAAATCCATAGACATTGGACGTGTTCACAATTCACATGCCCTCATTCCATTGCAATGCATCGCGGGCGAGTCCATCAAAATGATTTGAATAGCATTGCGATAGAGTGCAGAAGCTGGTGTTTTTAGAGAGACCCGATGCCAGCACATGAATATAGCTATCAGACACCGGTGATTCCATCAGATATGGCTATACTTGTCGCATGTCACAATAAATTATATTAGAACAATATCTTATCTACTCTATTTATGATTTAAAAAGCATAGTACATTGATTCTATTGTTGTATGGGTAATGGAACGATATGTCGATATGCAACCATCTCGTATAAATAATCCAATCACCTTAGCATCTGGAAAGGCCTTGAGTATCTCATCCCAAAAATAGCAAGCTGGTGCGTCGCATACCGCATCAATATTTTCGTACATGCTTTTGAAGTCATCACTGTTCCACCCATCGTCCATAATCTGTTTCCATTTGTCCGAATAGTACAGCATATTCTCCGAGTAATCGTAGACGCTATATCCAAGCATGGACAAGGCGGATTTCAAAGATTTGGTTCCGGTTTTCGGAAATCCGGCACAGATTACCTTCATTCTTATAATTAGGATTGGAACCTGCAAATTGGAAAAGTTGAAATTAGAGATTCCTTACAACTTACTAAGTATACTCTCGAGATAAATGTTACACTATACAGGCGTTCCTGGATCGAGAATTTGACGTTTGCATCGCGTTTAGATTCAACAGAATATCGTATAAACCGCACTAGATAATAGTCATTTTTACGCGCGATTGGCAGGTTAAGACATGATCATGATCACATTCGCTGGGTCTCCAGATCAGAATTTACTGTTCTTGTTGGATTGAGCAATGTTTTCGCTTTTACTACATTTACGCTGCTGAATCCTTGGTGATGTACCATCACGGAAAGCGAAAAAGCCGATAAAGCAGATAACTTCGATATAAAATCAGATTCCAAAAATCTCGAGCATCTTCCACGGCACAGCATAACCGCTGTTATCATAAGATTATTTCCCGGCGCTATAACTTGAGATACCTGCCTTGCGTCATAGCGATAACTGTCGACGGTATTATAACCAGACTACATGATTGCAAGCAAATATCACTAATGTCATCAATTGATTGCTATTCTATGTCTTGAAGAAAAAATTTGTGTATACATTAGCTCATCAATCAATGAACATAATTTCTGATCCGTTAGGATTAATTATGGACTCGCTAGTCGCAACTTTTATAGAAACGAAACTTGAGAGTTGTGAAATGAGCATGGATTGCGTTTGGCATCAACCCTGGATACGTCTTCCAGTCTCCAATTCCAACCTTGTCCGTAAATCGATACATACTTTTTGATTGCATTTGAACCGTATTCATCTACTCATGTACGAACGTGCCCTGTTGCCCACTTCATGCGAGAAATTACATTATGCATTTGAAAAAAATGACTTGAGTCGGAGTCATTACAACCCTGGGTAGAACTGCAAATTTCGTCCGTTAGCCTAAATATTCAGGAAAGTATTTCAATTACAAGCACATAAACAAAACACGCTATAGTTTCGTAACTTTTGGGTTATTCTAATTCTACATAATTCCGTCCACGTTGTTTTTTGTTTCCTGTCTACTATGTCAAAAGATATTGAAATCGCGGAAACGTACTAAACTAAAAGACGCAAACGATTTCAAATTAGGATTTCTTCATTGGCAAATAATTGTTCCTTGTTCCCTGCGGGGTGGCATTTGTCTTGGGGGGTTCAGATTGCTTGGACAGGAACATTCGGCGCCAGCCATTTAGCGCCTATAGACAATTAAACATATATGTATTGTATATATAAATCGAAGTTTTCGGTCAGCATAAGGGCAGTCCTTTTCGGCCAAGGTTTCTCGCTGTCGGTCGTTCTGGCACAGCACTTCGCGGAGTCGCATATGTTACGCGGCCTAAAACTTCATGTCTTGGTGCGTCGTGGTGTGGTAATGGCCAACGCCGAAATGCCCATTTCTATAAATGATGCGTGTGCGTATGTTTTCTTTGGGAAGGACACCCAATAATCAAGATATCCGGAAACATTAAATCGAAAAAGTTTTCAAAAAATCACTTCATAATTTATGTTATTTCACGAAATAATTTCGGGCCCCTTTCGGTGCGGCAGTTACGGACCTGATCAGATCACGATTAGTAATGACAATCGATTACAACGATTACAGCATTTTCAAATAATCGTAATCGCAATCGATTTCATTCGACAAAAAATCCGAAGTAATCGTAATCGAATATTTCCCATATCTAATCGATTTCTTTGAGAAAGAACGATTGCTTTTTATTTGTACAAGGATAGGGTTACCATATTCTTGTGAGGAAAATTCCGGACAGTCTTTACCGCCCATTAGCGGATTTAAAATGAGGTGACATATTGTCTGTCAATATGACGTCACACTAGCAAAGCATTGGCCATCGACTGCATAGTGTATAGTGCAGTGGTCGGGAACCTTTTTTGCCCGAAGAGCCATATTGGCCCTATTTTTGCCATATCAAGTCCCAAAGAGCCATACATGTCAATCACGTCACAATTGAAGATTCGTGACGTCATGGAAATTCGATTGTGACGTCATCGTAACACCAATTCGAACTCACTACATGGGATTCCTCGTGTGCGCCGTATTTTCTCTGTGAAAACTGGTATTTAGTGTTCGAAAATAAAGCTCGAAACGAGAGGTAAGGCACAGACGGACCAAGCCTCACCATGGATAACGCAATTCATCGTAAGTTGCTTAGAACTTATTATAACCGATATTAATCGAATGTGACTATCACACTGATTCGGAAAATCTAAATACTTGTCGACTTCTCAATTCTCAAAGCATTCGGTGGTAACTAACGTTGGGCTATACGCATACATTTTATCGCTGGTACATAGAGCTATTACTTACCAATCAAGAACGTGGATAGCTATGGCGTTGTTTGTAATTCGAGTTTGTAATTGTGCATGTCACATCCAGAACAGTTCATTTCGCGCCGGAGGTCAGGAAGACAATATGTATTTGAAAACTTCGTTTTTAAATTGGCGTCGCCATGTCTGCTATGCTCTTTGACTAATCAACGTATCGCACAAATCAAGATTTCTAGTCGGGTACATAGAATTCGCGAGTAACTTAAATTCGATGATTTTGAAAAGAGGAGGTCCGATCCCCTATACCTGAACACCGCATACCTGTCAAAGACACGTTTATGCTGCCACGAGAATAATTATTCTGGCCATGATGAAAATTCACCAACAAGCCGCTGCAATATTGATTAATTCAGCACAAAAATGAATATTTGGAAAAGAGCCATATCTTATACCCAAAAGAGCCATATGTGGCTCGCGAGCCATAGGTTCCCGACCACTGGTATAGTACAGCAGTCGTAATGTTACGCGAAGGTCTTCGAGCTGGTACGCGAGTAGATTCTGTTTTTTCGACCGAAGGGAGTTATTGGTTAAAGTCGGGTTGATTTTGAGTTTTCGAAGCCGCCGTCGTCGTGAAGGTCGTCGTCGTTGGTAGGGGCTATCGCGCATGTGACGGCCTACGGCGAAGAGATCTAGTCGTAAAGCATTGGGTTTCTTACCTAACCAAATTTCGTTTTAGTATATTTGACCACAAGAATTTGATATGGATCCACTACAGAAATCATCTATTGCGCCTTAAAATGCACCTCAACACGGCGGAAACATTTTTACCACATTCGGAGCCCTTATCTTATGTAGGTGGTACGCGAGCACTGCATAAAAACTCGAAATGGTACTTGNTATACAGGAATGGAGAGGANCATAGGTCATGAATTGGGCCATCTGTAATGCGGGCTCTGGTGATTGCTACTTGCTAGGGTCTGCAATTGATTTCTCCACGGTNCGGATGAAATCGTCTGGCGNGCNGCGTCTGGCCTTTCAGGANTNTGTTNGGCAGCCCTGCTATACTGTTANGTCGGTACGGCTATCAGGTTATGTGTTTTAATCAGGTCCGAAACAACATTTATTTCTGCCCCCTTACACCGAAAAAAGAACACTGATCTTGGGCCCCACATACGGTAGTCGATGTAACTTCTTGGGCTCTTACAATATGCATTTTGCTGTTAAATTTTTTGAATGACTTCTATCAATATTATTGATTATTCCATATATTAGGCTACTATAAAATGCACTAGCAGGTGGCACATCNGGTGATTTCCAACTTTTTATGGTCGCNACCTNATTTCCAACTTCNGAATGTTCCGTGGCCCAGCTCCAAACTTGATAAGCTGATTACTANANAAATCNGCTTGCCCAAAGTTANNGCATAGGAAGNTGATTATANGTCCAACNTCATCGCGATCNCNAGATAAAGGAAAACGACCTNAAGATTCGGAACCACTGTCTGTGACTGAAGCATCCAATCGGCCTTATANCCAACTCTAGTAATTTACCGTTAGCTTATAATTGCGATTACAATCAGANTTATTTCAGTATATGATGGTTATTTATATTTATTTTCATTGCTAATTTGGGAGGATGGTGCCTGATGTCCATAATAATATCAATATACGTTACATTAACTCGCACGCTGCGCGAAGAAAGAATTTTTAATAGCATTAATCTGCTTAAAAATAATATTGTTTATGTTGAGCCTTCAAAATTTTAGGCATATTTTAGAAATTCCTCCCGGACGCAGATTTTTCAGTGAAATTCCGGTCATGTCCGGGAAATTCCGGACGTATGGCAACCCTATACAAGGACTATGACATAAAGTGAACAGTGAACATTCATGAACAATGAAGAGTGCGATATTGTACTAACAGTGACAGCAAAAACGTCGGATCTTTAAACGCCACTGCTCATTATTTCGTCACAGTATTAGCTTTGCTCGTCATAATAATGCAACGAATTTCCCACACGTAGTAAATGATACACGACATACAAGTAGCAGAGATGAGCGGATTTGAAATTTCTATGTCCTAATTAGGGTTGGGACTTCGGGATCAAATTTGAAATCCCGGGATCGGGATTTCCCGGGATTTTCGCTCCTCAATCCCGGGATTCCCCGGGATTAGAAAAGTAGTAAAATACACATTCAACATTTAGTCCTTGTGATATTGAATTGACGCAAAAATATATGAGCATCATGAGTATCATCGTTTAGATCAGGGGTCACAAACTCAAATTTGCTTTCAGGCCAATTTCGTAGTTTCTGATGACGCGGCGGGCAGCAGCATCAAATAGGGGTATAACCGACAAGATAGCGTAATGGTTAAGCGTCCGGCTTCTTGATCGGTAGGTCGTGGGTTCGATTCCCGGCCGGGTCAGACCAGACTTAGAAAGCCGTAAAGGCTATATCTGCACTTCCTTGTCCAGCGGCATATGCACGTCATGCACTCATGGTATGCATATGCGCAGATCGTGTGTATGTGTATCATGAGTCGGTGTATATGCCGCAAAAACATCAAGGACAAAAATAAACTACGTCCTTTCCTTTCGTCCTTATATGTATTTCCAAGTACGCCTTTTTTGACGGACCTTGCAGATTGGCATTCCATACACATTGTGAAAATGTAATTCACTATTGTAATATTCACGGCTGCCACGAAAAAGTCATATTTTATTATTGTTGTGCTTGGCATGATTTGGCGACATAAGGAGTTATATAGACAGGTAGAAACCATGCGAGACGACAAATGCATCGTGTCATCGTAAAAGCTGTCGCATTATAATTTAGCAGCTAGCGGACGTTTGATGTGTGATAGCGATTCAGGTTTTTGGAGTGGTTTCAAAGTGAAATTTTAAGTTCCCAAATCTGAAATTTTCGAGTTTATTATTGTCGAATGCTTGAAAAGTCAAAACGCCGACTCGGGCCGCCAAAACAGTTCTCGCGGGCCGCGTGTTTGAGGCCTGTGTTCTAGACAATCAGCCGAGTTTGTGACACTGCTTTATTACCAAAATAAGAGATATGGTGGTATACATAAGCTTTGGTAGATGCTGTTCACAAATCCCGGGATTTCATTGGAACCAATCCCGGGATCGGGATTGCTTCAAATCCCGGGATCCCGGGATCGGGATTTCCCGGGGTCCCAACGCTAGTCCTAATCCAATCCAAATCCGAACCTTCAAATCCAAATCCAAATACTAATCCATACCTTTTTCAGATTCTAGTCCATGTCCAATCCTAATCCGATTCCAACTGGAAATTCAGAAAAAATACTAATTTATGCAATGGAGGGATTCGAAAATTTTCTTTCACAACCAACGATTCACTTGATTCAAGATAACTAAGTAACCATATTACATTAATAACTGATCTGAATAAAGTTTGTCGCGATTCGCCACACGACATTTCAATCTCCCAGAAAATACGTAAATCCAATCCAAATCCTAATCCGTTCTGAAAAAATGTCTTATCCAAATCCAATCCAAATCCGACAAAATTTCACAAATCCTGTTTTTCAAAATCTAATCCTAATCCATGCTCATCTCTGACAAGTAGTGTAGGGTTACCATACGTCCTCTTTTTTGGATTTTTTGTAAGTGTCCTCGGAAAACGCCCAAATGTCCTCTTTTTGAGAATCTTGTTTAAATACAGGGCAAAATTCGATTGAGATACAGTAAATCAGCACTGAAGTAACGCTCCGGCGGCTATTCGGGAGCTGAGCCGGAAAGTTGACCTTTTTTAATTTATTTTTATTTAGTCAACCAACTGATAACGTGAAAGAAAAACTGCATTTTGGGCGCTGATACATAAATGTAACCCTTTTTCAGTAAACCGACCACAGTGTAGGAAAAATTTACCATTTTTTCAGGATTTTTCTCTGGTATTGCAAGTCTGAAAATTTTGAAAAAGTGTCCTCTTCAGATTTCCAAAATATGGTAACCCTATAGTAGTGTGATTGTAAGAACACCCGTCATGTCTTTACGTCATATTTTCAATACACACGAGACGCTATTACCTCGCAGCAGGATACTATTCTTGTATTGATGCTTGGTTACGTTTATAGTTAAACGCAGTTTGATCGATGCTGCTTTGGCGAGCAGTAGTCCTATATTTACATAAACCGGACAAAGATTTGAAATTTTGTACTCGTCATATTAAATATGACGATTGTCACATCAAGGCATTAACAATCAACGGCTGCGGATAAAAATCATCGGCGAGCCGGCATTTGCCGTTACACGTATTACGGGAGCTCGCAATATCAGTAGGCAGGACGCCACCGTCATGGAGCTGCAATTTATTGAAGTTTTCACAGGACCTTCACGCTCCAGCTGTTGCGGCTGCGCGTCATTCCTTAACCCGTTACATTGCACGGTGTCTTCACCGCCGCACATGCTCGACGCGATCATGTAGTCACGCAGAGTACCAGGGATATCCCTGGCAGAGTACGAAATTTAGGTAGTTGTTGACATATTTACTTCATAACAGCGACTGACAACTAATAAAGTTCGTTTTCTGCGTAACTGCCTAATTATAGATAACTAACCCACGTAGGTTAGATACCTATATAGCCCAGTGGTTCTCAACCTTTTTTAGACACGCCCCCCTTTTTGATAGTGAAAAATTTCGCGCCCCCCTTATCGTCATATCACAAAATCCAACTGGGATGCTAGCAACCCCAACAGATTGTTTTGTGGTATGGACGGTTATGAATGTTGATGAGAGAATAAAAAATATGAAATTGGGTCCATATAGAAAGAAACACGTCCATTCAAATCACATAAGTAATCAAACGGAACGTAAGTTACTCTCTACTCTTTATAACAAAATGAGGTTCCGATAGCGAATCTGTATCATATGTGACTTCACACCTCGATTTACGTTTAGTCCAGTGGTTCGAACCGTTATCAAGCTTAACGCAAATTTTCACCCCCTTCTACACCGCCATATTTTCGGAACCGAAAAAGAGGACGTATGAACGGGAAACTTAATACAACGAATCTCTGATCGCTGGTGAATTGACTGAAAAAGCTCATTTTTTCGACATGACAACCGAAAGACCCGTCTCCAGCTCGCAACGTATATAATTAAAGACCAGTTTACCATTTTTTAGTCAACATTCGAGGCAGCTTCAAAACAACCTGGTTTTCACGTGCTTTCCTTGGCGATTAGTTAGATATAGCCGTTCCAACATTTTCGCCAACCGCCCCCCATCGCCCGCTTCCTTATTTTCGCCCTCTGTTTCTCACAGTCGCCCACGTTTGGAACCACTGGAGTCGGTTTCAATAAAAGGTTCTTTTCCGTATTACGTTTTAGGCGATAAGAGTGGGAAAAATGCATATCAGATCATCAGGAAAACGAATGGAGCTCCATGAGCTCGTGATTGACATAAAGAACCATTTCTTCAATGGGCTGCATGTAAATTATAGGTTTGAATTTCAATATTATAGAAATTTTATGAATTATATAACATAGGGTTACCATATTTCTGGGAAGCAGATTCCGGACACTCTCTAGCGCCCACTAGTGGATTTTAAAATTAGATATAACACACCGTCTGTCAATATGACGTCACACTAGCAAAACATTGCCAAAGGACTGTATACAGGAATGGGGTGGAACATGGGTCATAAATTGGGCCATCTGTAATATGATGGTGATTGATACTTGCTAGGGTCTGCAATAGATTTCTCCATTGGCCGGATGAAATCGTCTGGCGGGCCATGTCTGGCTGTCATCATCATCATCATCATTGGTTTATTAGCAATTTTATCAGTTCAATACACCACAAAAATGCGATACAA
>ATSW01001509.1:0-10426 GCA_000444245.1 Botryllus schlosseri
AGGTAGGTAGGCGGTTAAATGACAGTCTCGATCGCAAATGTACAGGAGAACATGTAGATTGGATATACCGGAGGTGACTGTAACATTACAGTCTGGCGTGTAAAGTGAGATTACCGGACGAGTGTAAGTTAAATTTACATTGACTAACGGTAATGTTAGATTACCACGAAATGTCTGGCTACCGTGCTTCCAAACATTTCGCGGTAAATCGAGGTTTTTATTTTTTACAGTGTAGTCGTTGACATGTATGGGTTTTTTCCACATAATCATAAGTTTACTAACCTTTAATAATCCATTCAGATTTGATCAGTATACCATCATACAGGTTCCTTTTGGAACGGTACAAGTATTATGTTAACATTCACTGATTCTATGCACTATAACCATGGTAGCCATCCTCATGGTCTCGAAGTCAGGAAAACCAAAAATTACATTAGCAGCAGAAATGATTTTCCATGGTTTGGGACAAAAACGAATTTGCACCAGCTCATTCTAACTTAGATTAAGCCTTTATCAGCAAGAATGATGTAATTGAAAAGCATTTAATAAACATTTATTTTTGGAGGCCTTTTTCAGTCCGAGTGTTTATTGCACCGTCATAACGTAAACAGCGTCAATCAAAACATAGGCCTACCATATTTTCAGCACCCAAAAACAATAGTGCCACATTTTGGCGGCACACATCTGAGCTCAACAGACCCTGGATTAGAACACATGTTTGTGGCGCAACTTGGAAATTAACAGACCACCGAATTAGAACCAACTCAACATGCGCGCATGTTAAGCCATAAACTTTTCAAACTAGCTGTACTTTTGTGACGGTCAGTTAAGTTCGAACTTGTGCCAGATAGTGGCATGCAAAAGGTCCAAGGTGTTTAGGAAGACGCCGAACAATGTTTGCCGAAAAATCAGGACAAGAGTCGAAATCAGTACAAATCTGACAAATCAGGACGTTATGCTACTTCTATGTTCATTGTTCACACAGTTCCAGGTTAAGCAAGCAGCAAATCCAACAACTCACCTGATAAAGCGTTATCGCCCTCAAATCCTGTTGTGATTCTCTTTTCAGTTAGCCTACTGCATTTCGTAANTCCATCAGGAGNANAACCGCAGCGGNTTCTTTTCCCTACAANTAAATATANTNATAAATATAAATAATGTAGAAGATTTGGTTGAAGGACATTCCACTTATTGCATTCCGGTTGATATGAAGGCAAGAGTTCTGACACAACAATATTTAATATATAAAATTGCAACAAAAATAAACAGGATTATCCCAATTANTAAATTCATTCTAGAATAGTTAAATANTACTAACCTCTTCATCTGTCTCTAGCTCTACTCCAAATATTTCNTCATGAGTANTAAGNATTTCGCTTCGACACTCCTCGCAACGAACATTTGAAGCCCCGCTCTGATCTATTACAAAGGCAAAGTGTTACTATAAAAGCAGCTATGTAGTGAGCTAAGCAAGCACATTGCACATACACTTCTATGTGTTATATAGAGGGAACTTGATATGAATATAATAAGATTTATTTCACTGGATAATATTAACAATAATTATTAAAATAGGTTCATGAATGAAATGTCAGGTTTTCAACCAATGAAAATGTCATGTAATTGGAAAAACAAGTGAGTCAACTGCAAAACAAGATCTATATAACTTGGTCGAGAATTCTAGTTGTAAACCCATATTGCATCAAGTTAGAGGATTAACTGATATTCTGAAACTCAGTTTCGATGCTACTGCAAGTTGATCTAAAAGGCAATATACCATTATCACACTGCTGCTTGCTGTAAGAACCCTCTTGACAACACAACGGTAATCATAACATATCGCATGTTGATATTCTTGAACAAATTACCTTCAGTTATTAAAGCAATGTGTTCTCTCGTAATGCCGTACGCAATCAACATCTTCTTCATTCCTTCCGCTATGATGAGATTAGCGACACGTTCATCCACATCCACAAAGTCACTGTACTGCGACCTGTCGCTCCATTTAAATTTGACCCTTTGACCCTGACTGAGTTCCCGCCGTTACCGAGAGATGTGAACCGTGAATGAGAGAGAGAGAGAGAGAGGGATAGCAATAGAGAAATATAGAGATGTTTATTCAGTCAACAGTCAGAAGCAGGATGCAGTGATAATAGCCAGGTAACATTAAGGATTACTAAACAACGTACTTCAAAATTACATGGTGATGACAATGATTGATTGATTGATTGATTTCTTCATTGCTATACTGCTGATATATCAATGATCAATAATGGGGAAACGCAATATAATGGAAGTCATAGTCAAGTCAGACAATCATGTGGTTGTAACAATGATATATATAATTGGGTTGCAATGATCAATTTCTTCTGCCAGTTTGGTAGGTAAATAAAATGAGAAGAGAAACGTTCACAAAACCTAGTAAATGCAAGAAAGCGACAGACTAAAATAATGGAGCGACATTGATGAAACAGCAGTCCACTTCATGGCTCCTGAGCAATGTGCCCTTTTAGGTACGCATGTGTGCAATTGATTTGAGCTGACACGGTCTCTGCTCACATAAATTATAAGTTGCGCACAAAAAATCCGAAGAGATGACCTTTTTTTTAGTGGTTACGCACTGTTGTCCAAGGGACCGCGCAGTGAATAGGTGAGCGCTTGCTGCAGACTCGTCAAAATTAGAGGTAACATTGCTTCTGAGCTATATGTAAACGGGGCTAAAAGCACGCATCACTTACACGAGAGTCGTTATTACCGTTCAACATCTATTATAGAAATGCTGCATCATTTGAGAATCTATATCTTGCAGCTTAATTCCTCCCCTGCAAATAACCCAGCGGGAGCAAACGGACCCCAGGGTCATTGGGTTTACCGATGACGTCATGATCGGCACACGAGTGTACCGTACCTTACCCTGGATGATCTGGTCATTTACCAGTGACATTACGATAAGTTTCAGCAGCGTTTCTAGCGTCGACCTCACAATCCCTCTAAATCAGTGGTTCCCAACCTTTTTCGACTCATCGCCCCCTTTTTAAACTCCACACCGATCATCTCCCCCCAAAATATTGGGATCCGAAAAATGGGCATACCGGCGAGTCGACAAAGAAAAAAGGTCTAATTTTCGGCTAGACCTCTAAATTACACTTTACCAGCTAAATTTTGGTGAGTTGACTAACAAAAAAGGTGATTTCTCCGACTTGATTCCCAAAGGACCGTAACAGCACTTCGTCCACCCCCCCAATACGTTGGTCTTGACCTCGCCGCTTAAAATTTCTATCGTTCATGATTGAATCGGTCAATATGATCGGGAATTGCATATATATTGCTGTCAATTTTCTCTCTGCTCTGTAGGCTATTCAGATTTACTGGTAAAGCTGAGTGAGGTGTCTTCTAAACTGTAGGGCCCGTAAATAATAATTGAACATATTCGGGCGGACCCGTGGGTATAATGACTTCGTTACGTAATGACATTTCGTGGCCTGTCTGCTATGCCAAAAGATATTCAAATGGACCATACGTACTAAACTAAAAGACGCACGCAATTTCAAATTGGTATTTCTGCACTGGCAATTAATTTTTCTCTGCGAGATGGCATTTATTTGTGGGGTTCTGATTGCCAGGACAGGAACATTTGGCGCCAGCCATTTAGGCGCCTATGGACAATTAAATATATATGTATGTCGTATATATAAAGAAGTCGGTCAGCATAAAGGCAGTCCTTTTCCGCCTAGGTTTTCTCGGTCTGGCACACTTCTCGGAGTCGCATGTTACATGGCCTGAAACTTCATATGTCTTGGTACGTCATGGTGTAATAATGGCTGACGCCGAGATGCCCATTTCTATAACTCATGCGTACTATTTCTTGGAGGAAGGGTATCTAATAAGCAAGAAATATGTGACAACGAAATGGCGCGCAGCGCAAAATTGTTTTGAAAAAGTTGCCTAAATTTTCAAAATAATACTTTATAATTAATGTTAATTCACGAAAAAATTGTGGGCCCCCTTCGAGCTCGGGCCCCCCATCCCAATTGGGGGTTTGGGTTTGGCAGTTACGGTAATTACCGCCAATATAGCCATTTCAACGCGCCATCGTCCCCCTATCGCCCCCTTCGTCCGTTTTCGCCCCCTACAGCCTCCTTGGCTATTTTCGCCCCCCTGGACCGACAAATCGCCCCCTGGGGGCAATATCGCCCACGATGGGAACCACTGATCTAACACATCTGGTCAAATATGCTGTTCTCTTGGTGCTTGAAGCAGTTTGACATGCATTGGAGATAAGTCACTTCCACTCGCACTCGGATGTAAAATTATGACGTCATATCTACTTTCTAGCAATGCTGACTATTACAGTGACCAAATCTGCTTAAATGTATTTCTACCATTAGAAATGAGTAACATCATAGTATCCATTTTCCGAAATAGTCCCTGTGTCTTGATGGCAGAAAATATATAATTTATATATATGGAAATATTACCGATTACATTTCATAATATTCATAGTTCGAATGTGTTTTGGAAATCAAGGCATCTGCTTGTACTAGAGAAGGTGTTTACGATGTTACCTCTTATGTTGTAAGTATAAATAATTTTTGTGTACAATTGAATGTTAAATTGATATTGGAATAAACCCGAATATTTTCGGTCGACACTCGTCATGGGTAATCGTCAACAACTAACCGAATATTCAAAAGAACATTATATATCAATATTCATATCAAATATTAACGTCAGAACAGGCTTGTAATGACTCAAGTCATGACTCGACTCGAGCGGCAATTATTCGTTGGCTCGTCTTGTCTTCAATCACGTTCCTAAAAAAAGAGAATGATTCGACTCGACTCTAGTCAATTTGCGCATTGACTCGACTTGTACTCGTGATATTACGCATGACTCGAACCAAGTCATTTGACTCGAGACTCGGAGAACCAAGGTAGACATTTCGTTGTAACTTCGAAGGATAGTTAGCTACCACATTATTGGTATTTCGTCTATCAGTACTGGCTACTGGTGTTTGAAAAATAGGGCCAGGAGCTGTGTAAAATGAGACAGATTACTACGTGGTGAATTGTTGTTGTTGTTCGATATTCATGGTGTTTCGACTACATTGGTCATTTTATACCAGGCCGTTATTCTTTTTGTGATTCCATATTTACCGACTTGTAGCACGGACCACTTCTAGGCTTTTTTCAAAGACACCGCTTACGCGGAAAACGTGGCGAGGAGGAGCCTAGATATACCTCCAACACAGGTAGGAGTTCAGGAGACGACCTCGGTCAGACTCGAACCCGCAACCCATTGGTGTCGCAGCTGTGGAACGTACCACTAGAGGTGGTCAGTAACGAAGTACTTCTACTTTTTGAAGTACCTGAAGTAGATTTTGCCTACTCGCACTACTTAATAAGTAATTATGATTTTAGATTACTTCTACTTGACAGTTTTCAGTTTTTTAGGCACAATAGGAGTAGAATACTTACTTACTTACTAACTTGTGAGCCGCCTCTCCTACTTCCACTTGAGTAGAAATTCCGGCGTTACTTCTACTTCTATTTGTGTAGCGACGGTGACTACTTTGACCACCTCTACATACCACTACGCTATCTCGCGACGGTGGTGAACTGAAAATGACTCGACTTGACTCGAGTCAAAGCTATAAAAGTGTAATTACCTTTTGAATTGGTTACAACCCTGCGTCAAAGGTAAACAAAAGAGAATAATCGAGGGGAGCCTTCGGGTTTACTTCAATGTAAATATATCACTCACTAGCGTATTATAGTACAAAAAATTGCGACCTCTAAATCAAAGACCAATCGCGCGATATAGCAAAGCTGTCAAACGTGGCAGGTTAGATCTATGTAGCGGTTGGAAACTCGAACACGTTCGGCCGAATTCTGCGTTTGTGAATTGGCATCGATAAAATAAATCTCGACAGCTCGCAGATAACGGTGTTTACTGTTCGTTGTCTGGCATTGTTCGGGAATATTTGAGTGTTTGTGAGTTATTGGAACTTTCTGGGGGATCGAGATTCTTCTCTATAATGCCAGAGCATATTTTTTCTTGTTACATTGTTTTCGTGATGCCATAGCGTATTTTTTAGTTGCGATCCTGCTTGTAGTGCGGCCAACACCAAAGGGCCAAGTCATTTAACACAAAAGGAGCGGCTTATTATCGCTCATACCATCTCACGCGTCGCAATGTAGCAATTGTAGCAATTTTGAATCTGCGTATAGTTTGGAAGAAACATTTATTTGCGGAAGCCATTCTCGCTGTGTGGTCTTAATCTGCATTGCTCGCCGATAAATTTCAGGGATTCCCGCTACTGCACGTTTTGTGTTGTATATACCCGTGATTTATCAAATGTGAAGATATAGTGCTGTGATTGCTATTTTTTAAACGATGATTCTACAATAGTTGAAATAGTTTCGCGATGAGATTGCTTCAATTTTAAGTGTGAAATCGACGTTGTAACATTCACCGTGCGAAATAACTCCCGCATCACAGTTGGACAACCGAAAAACTTTCCTTTTTTCCAAACTAGGTTGAAATTTAAACATCCAAATTCGCAAAAACTCGGAAATCGAATTCAATTCCTGATCAGAAAGAAATACAAAAAAAAAATCAAAATCAGTTTATATCAAACGAGTGTTCATTCTCATAAGCATGACAATTCCGAATGTCTGAACACCAAGCGTGGTCCGTTTCGCGCTATACAGTTCTCCCGTAGCTAGGCTACTTATTTGTAGTGTCATCAGCCATTTTGCGTTATACTACTTTCAATAAATACTTGAGTACTTTGACTAGTTTGGATACGTCGTCGAAATAGCTTCAATTGATTGGAAATTCACGATGTCACTTCCACTTGAGGTAGCTACGATGATTACGTTGACCGACCTAGTTATTTCGTAACAAACCTGCTCTTGTAGCTTATTTTTCCAAATTCAGTAATTCTAATTCAATCCAATTTGGACACAACTTTGTAGCTGTCATTTTGATTGTAATCTAATTCGAAAAAGCTGATGATTTTATTCCTTTCCAACTCAGGCTGCGTCCGTGATTTGCCAAATGAGATGATGGTGCTGTGTGGGCTATTTTTCAAAAGAATATTCCACAAATTCGAGTCACTAAAGCAATAGTCGTTTCACATAATGTACACACGGCCGAAATAGTACTCAGCCAGGCCTCCCCTCAAACGATGGTCTTCGGCCCGCCATATGATAATAACCAAACTTGGGCCCCCTTCATGACGGGCCTTTTAACCTCTAGCTAAAAAGAACGTTTTACTGTTACAGGGAGCATATCTATGATGTTCCGTAGTCGCGCGAAGTGCGACAAAATTTCATACTGAGGGTTGAATTATGTCTATAATTCTGGTGATTGCATGTATTGCTAATAATGTTTCATCGTCTCCCGGTCCACATGATTAGATTGACTGGTTGAGCTGATGGAGGGGAACAATTGGCTGTAGGCTATAAATATTGATGGTTTTGGCCAACATACGGATGTATCTTTCGGCCAAGGCTTTTTTTGGTAACACACTTCACGAAGTCACATGTTGGCCGAAACTCTAGGAGTCTTTTTGTGTCGTGAAGAGGCAATGGCCGGCTCCGAAATGCCTATTTGTTTACATGAACGATGTGCTTTTTGTTGGGGTCCTACAGCTACCCATATCAAAAAGCAGACATTTATAGCGCGAAGCAAGCGCTAAGAAAAATTTTGAAGTTGTACGAAATCTCCCACAAAATACTCTATAATTTGTGTTGATTTGCGAAATAATTTTTGGCCCCCTTCGAGCTCGCCCCCCCCCCGATTGGGGGGTTTGGGGTGCGTCAGTTACGGTCCTGGGTGCTTCCTCGATGTACCCCCGAGATCGAAAAAGTGTTCCCAATGACACCGATAAATGTTTCCCATGAACATGTCGAAAAATTTATAACCGTCAAAATAAATTGCCTTTCGTATTGCGATTGGAGTTGTCGGTGCGGGATATTAAGGTTCCAGGTGGGGATATTAAGGCTGAGTGTTAGGGATATTAGGGTCGGAGGGGGTTAGGGTATCCCAAAGTTATGGGTTGTGGGTGAGGGATATCAGGGTTGTGGGTGAGAGGTATTGGGTTGTGGGTGAGGGATATTAGGGTTGTGGATGGGGGATATTAGGGCTGAAGGATGACAGATGTTCGTGTTGGGAGACGTAGGCGTTGGTTTGGGGATATTATCACCCCGGACCGCAATATCCTTCACGCCCAGCCCTAATGTAGCTAACTCCATCCCACCCAAACCCTAATATACGTCAGCCCCCAACCCTAATATCAGTCATTCCCTAACCCTAATAGTCGCCATTCCCGCAACCCTAATACCCATCATTTCCCAACCCTAATATCTGTCATCCCTCAACCATCCCCAACCCGTACCGCTAATATCCTGCACCGACAAAACTAAATATTTTCTTTTGACTTGTGCATGGAAAACATTTATTGGTGTCACTTGTTTGATCTCGGGGGTATGCCGACGAAGCGCCCGGTTCTGACTGTTCCTATGTTATGCTTTATACGGTGTTGATTCCAAAGAGTATGGCGTCATGGCGAGGTCGTTCGAGGAACAAAATCGAGAGAACACAGGAAGTTGGCGATTCGCCTTATTAATAATTGCTGGAACCGTTCACCATTTACCAGCTTTATTAAATCTAAATTGAAGGTTTTGTGCGTCATTCACCGGTTTGGGGAAATCTGATCCGTCAATCAAAAATGTACGCGTCAGGCGACCTTTTTGGGAAGATAAAATCAGCTTCATGAGACCTCCCGTCAGAGACGGGCTGTTGAGAGACTTTTTAAAGTACGTCGGCTTGCAGACACTTAGTCGATTGCTTATGTTTTCGGATTACTGCCGTTTCTGCATCACAGATTTTAAAGCAAAACTGTGGTTGGAGTCAACCCGTTAAATCCATATCCAGAGATCAGTAATGCAGTAATCCAACTATTTCCAATACGTGCCTACTATCTCGTGGTTATGGTTTTAGACTGCTCCCACTCGTGGTTTACCAATTCTTCTAAGCAAAACTACTTACTTACAAAAATAGAGGTAATGAAAATGTCATTCATGGTAAATGTACTAAGGCGGTCTGCAATGAAGTACTTTTTGTCGAGCGCTCAAGAAGGATTTGCGTCCTTGGTTCGATCACTCAAGTCGTAATTTTCTTGCACTATTTTAATTCTTTCAGGCCAAACTGACTTTTTGACTTGCCAAGAAATCGCGACTATCCCTTGTACCTAAGTAGGAATTTACGATATCGCTTTTATTTGAGTACCAAGGATGACCACTTTGACCATCTCTGACAATAATACAGACTTGCGTTTTTTCTACTTCCCTATTTACTAGGGTTGGTTACCATATGCCCTCCTTCAGGAGGATTTGTCCTCCTTTCTTAGGATATCGAAAATTTCCTCAGAGGACGTTTAAGTGTCTTCTTTTTTGCGAATTCGCCCTCTTTTATAGCTGTGAAAGCCGGTCTAATGGACCGGCACAATTGAAAAAAAAACATAAATAACGCGAAATCTATAATGTGTGTATGTTTGAGTTCGGAAGCAGGACTGAAAAAGAGGACCATTTTTCTTTCTAGTCAACGCCACAGCAGTACTATTATAGAGTGGGTTATTCGGGAGTCGAGTCGGAAAAATAAACTTTTTTTAGTCAACAGAACAGGATTTCCCGTAAAATTTCAGATCCAGCAGTTTTCTAGTCCGGTAATCTAACTTCTGTGATTTGTGAAAAGTGTCGTCCTTTCCAAATCCCAAAATATGACAACCCTATTATTTACATATTTCAGACTACTTGCGATTATCATTCAAGCTTTTTATTCTTGTATGGAAAACTGCACTTATAATGCTTACTAATTTATTTACATAAACATTTTTACGTGTACCTTTAATTAGGTATAAAATTGCGTATAACTTCTACTTGTATTATATTACCAACGAGGCCTACTTAGACTAAATATGCTTCCTACGCGGATTTGAACCCGAATTTGTTTATCTTTGTTGGTAAACGTCTAAACTTTGGAGGCCTATCTCGAAATGTAGAGTATTGAAATTTTAGCCAAAAAAGAGTCTCCGAAAGTTTCAATATTTATTTTTTCGAAATTATTTAATGGCTGCGACTTCCTGAATCTATTTATTGCCGGGAAACGAAACCTTACCAACGCGTTTCACACAAAGCGGCGAAATGTAGGTAGTTTTAGAATCGGATATTTATTTAGTTAGAAGGGGTTTTTTAGACAATCGGGGGATATGAAATCATGGCTATTCGGTCACAATCGCGTTTCGGAATCTTCGTGACCGGATTCGAAATCTTGGCGGGCTTCGTGTTTGTTGTTTCAAGATCCAAATCTGGGAAGTCAGGCCTGAAATGAATCGAGTGATCGACGATTGGGCTGAGAC
>ATSW01001510.1:0-10020 GCA_000444245.1 Botryllus schlosseri
AATAACAAAAAATATTGCTTGTCTGTTGAAAATTGCGAGAAAAAAAAACGCAATCCTTCGATTTTTAATGGATGTAATCTAAAATCCTGAATGAACTTGAAAATCAAAGTACAGTTCCGACAATTTTTTTTTATAAATTCAGTAGGCAAAAAACTCGTTACTTATAAAATCATCACAAGTTGTTACCTTACTAATCTCAACAAAAGCAGCTCGTCCTCATGACGCTCATAATGACGTCATAAGCTACAGACTGGCTATACTAGACCGCAAAGTCATCGCTTCATGTGCCAAGTGTTGTTTACAGCTTGATGCATAGTAAAGTCAGTAAAATGACTGTAATTTCAGTCCAATCATTACTATGGACTCGTTATCGAAGTTGAATCAACTTGATATCCAACCTTGAAGTCAAAGTGACCTTCAATCCAGTCACCACTTATCTTGATGAGATCTTCTTCGTTCTTCAATTCAACATCCCATCCATCTACAGACAGCTTGACAACCTGAATATTGTTCACATGTGAAACTTGAGATTGTGCATCCTATCGCTATTCCACCAAATATATTGAAGTCATATCACACATATAGTAGGCTTACCATATTTCGGAAATGAAAAAAGAGGACACTTTTTCAGAAATTTCAGACAAAAACTCTTTTCTCAAATTTCTCAAAAACAGGTAAATTTCACCCGCTTCATGATCGGTTGACTAAAAAAAAAAAAAAGGCCATCACTTCCGCTCAGAGCTCAAAAACACGTTTTTCACTCCACATTGCTAGGTGGATGACGGAAAAAAAAAGGTCTTCATTTCACTCAGAGCTGAAATCACCGCTTTTTCCTCCGAAATACCCGCCGGAGCTTCACTTCTGCGCCAATTTGCGGCATATCACTCGCAATTTCCTCTATATCTGACCTAAATTTTCAAAAAAGAGGACAAAATCTCAAAAAAGAGGACAAAAGGGCGTCCTCCGAGGACACTTTCAAAAAAGTCAAAAAAGAGGACAAATCCTCTTAAAAGAGGACGTATGGTAAGCCTACCATACATCCTCAACATGAAGGCATGAGCTATAGTTTACTGGTTCACTTCTTATATAATTTAACAATGTATGATAAAAGAAGGCTCAGGAGCTAGAGCAATTCAACATTCCGGCCTGTTTCAAAGCCTTGTTATAGTGTCATATACACATCACGTTATCTCGTTCCACATGGGGCACTAATATAAAGCTGGCAACAATAGATGCGAAAGGGGGGTCTGGGGGGCCACCACTGTAAACATGTAGCCTACATTGTACAACAAGGTCATGTTTATATCCTATGGCGTCGCCTATATATTCGTCTCATTACTAATTAGGTAAATTGCTCAGCTCACATAAGCATCAATCCCATTTTGTCAGACATGCATGGTTTCCATTATTTTTAGAACCTCACAATTCGCCATCGGTGTTGTACTGTTGTACTGATGACGAAATTGAGGCTATACCTATAATAGGCCTACTGTAATTACGGGGTAAGCGCGGCAAAGCCAGCCTACCCAGGTTTGGCGCCTATGTATGAACATGAACAATGAACATGGTTACTGGTTAGTTAGAAAAGATGGTGCCAACGAGGCAACAATTCTTAATCTTGTGAGTGATTGTCGTAAAATTATGTGAATTCGGCCATTAGTAAAAGCATAGCATCTTATGAAATACATCGAAGCCGGAGCTACTGTTCATACAACCGGCTCCAGCTCCGGCTCCGACTCCACTTGAATTTCATGGCTCCAAAGCCTTGATCCAAGCAAGCGAGAACATTGACAAATAAAGTGCGAGTTTCAGGGTCCAAATTTACGCTAATAACCTATAATTCTGTATGTTGTCTAGTTTGATACTCGAGCAATAGTCAGCTAACATATGTAAGCTCCAATCTACTCTGGTATCTTACCTCCATCATCGTCAGAGTTTGGGGGACATTTTCTCCCTGTCAAGGCTTTTAGGGAATTATTTAGATATTTCAGCTTTTTTGAATGTTTGCTGTCCGACATAAAGATATGGCAGTGACACATGTGTATCAGGGCTTCGTGTGCATCCTTATTTTCTGACCACTAGAAAACATAATATTTCAAAGTTGACACATATGATCCAATCGTGCTCGTGATATTGCAACAATTCAATGTTTCTATATTACTCTTAATGTTTCTGTATTTTTCAGGAAGACTAACTTAGTGTGGGATTGTTACTGCACCTAAGACTTTGCCATTTTGAAGAATGGTACACTTTAGATCCTTTTTGAGCTACCTATAGGCATTTGCCATTCACTTGACTTGTAAATCGGGATTCCTAACTCTTTCAGTAATCCATGGTAACGGTATCATGCCAATGGCAGTATCACGGCAATACACCAAGCTACCGAAAGTAGGCCTATTAAGAGAAGGCTGTTTCTCCTGATCGGAAGTGAGATACCTTCTCTACCTTGCCAAGTATAATCTTTTCTCACTTCATAAGGATGGTGAAAGTTCCGAAGATTTCTATTCCAAGTCCCAAAGCTTATGTCAGATCAATAACTCGTGTTGATGGACTACTCTGCGTTCTGTATCAACTTCGATTTCGAAATCTTCATCATTTGGCCTGCTATCCCTAAGATCTTCATCTTGATCCAAATTATCGAGCGTATAGGAGTTTCAAGCTACACTGGATAAGCTGAATGTTGCATTGGACCTATAGCTGATAGTAAATGTCATGTTTATTTTTCTTGTCATATCCTGCAGTTTGCATCAAATATGTGTGTAAAATATACTCGGATGATTGCATCCTCTAACAAAAAATGGGTGAAAACATCGGCCTAGATCGATACCAGTACCTTTTTCCTACATAATTCAACCGAGCCCTTGACTATATAACTTATTATAAAGTAAAAGTATGGATGTTTATATGATATGGAAAAGTAATATGGGTAAATTCGTTAAAATTTGCATATTTTGGGCATACGTCGTAGAGCAAAAAGTTGACGTGATAGAAGAAAACCAGTGGCATTTTTGGAATCAGCACCCCAAAATTAGCCTAAAGCAAGTGCAAAATCAAAGTCAACAAATATTTCGTTCAAAATTGTGGCCCAGTGAATGAGTGTCAAAGTACATTAAGTAACTTTGGTACGACGAAAAACTTTATCGCCATTCGCCACAGGACATCAATCTCCCGAAAATGGGCAAATCCAATCCTAATCCTAGTCCAATAAAAAATAAATCTGAAATCCTAATCCAATCCAAATCCGCCAAAATTTCTCAAATCCGATTTTCCCAAATCCTAATCCTAATCCATGCTCGTCTCTGAAAAACACCCATAAAAACAACACTTGCGTAACATTATGCCGCAATTTTGGATTAATTTTCTTTTAGAATATCTTCGGTAATTCTGCATTTTCACCCACCTGCCTACAAGGTACAAGCTGTACAATATTATTGTGATAATAGTGTCTTGTGTAAATAACCGAATAGCAATTGACCTGATCATTGCGGCGCAGCAGAAACGAGATAAGGTACAAACAATACCAACTGTTGTCCGTCGGGGCAAAATCAGAGATAAATACGAATGTGGGCGTGATTATATGATATATCCCTTGCTTTTCATTGATTGATATCTGATATTGTGGAAGTATTTTAGCAGCGCTTTTCGAATATAGGCATACAAGATAAACGAAATCTAGGCGTTATAACCAGCAAGTAAAAAGTTCATAGTGTATAGTACCTCAGCATATGAAGCAGGCTAAATGAATCAAGTACAAATGCGAAGATTCGGAGAAGAATGATTTAAGGAAGAATTCAAGCATGCCACGTAGCCTATAACGGCGTAAGAAGAATCTGCGCATTAGGATTTCACAATTCTCCATGTATCTGGCTACGGATATAACCTATACCGGACAATATAATCTCCCACAATATTGCTCTTAAGCTCTCGTATTTTAAAGCACATTTTCGATTGTCGTGTGCGGATAGAGTGCCGCGTGCTTCCGTGTAGGCATATCGCCCTATGTGATCCTATTATGAGCACAGTGTAAGCTTCTAAAACTATATTGTTTTATAATGTGTCCGTAAAAAGGTGTTTAATCCAGAAATACGGTAAAGGATAATCCTTTTGGAAGGTGAATTGATTTTCCGTATTATTAAAAGCGCAAGTGTCGTTGCCGTATGCGGACTTCCAGAAATGTCAAACGTATGACAATTGACGGCGATAAATATCCGTAAAAAGAAACGGTAATTTGAGTAACATCTGACACGGGCTACCAGAAAGCTTTTCTGTCTCATTCGTAATTGTTTCAATGAAAGGGATATTTCTTACATTTCAGGTATACTTAAGGCAGATTATTGTTTGTAAGAGCGTCACCCACTTAAAACTTCCACGATTAATATTTCATTGAAAAGCGCTCAAAGCTATACATCAGAAGGTGTCTGGGATATAAAGATGGCATGACTGAGTTCGGAATTATTGTCGTATTTTGAAATTTAACACAATGCAATCGTTATGTATAGTCTATTGTGAATTCTCATTTTATAAAGCATATCTTATGTTTAGCTGTGAAAACCACTTCGAATTAGACTTTTCCGGTTATCTCAATCCATTTCTCTTATGTTTCTACAGCCTGAATCTGTGGAACATTTCCTGCTAATATGTCCGAGATACTTAAATAACAGACATCAAGTTATCATCGAAGCTACCAGGAACCATGGCGTCAACATTGCGTTATCGGATCTTCTCACTATCCCTTTCACTGCAATGCCTATTGTAGAATTGTACCCCTGTCGAATAGAATATTTTAGAAAAGTATTGTTCTGATCAAACTTTCGATCTGGTGCAAAAGGCCACAGTAGGCCACAAGGCCACAATCCATACCACCAACCAACAACGTGTTTTTTAACAGACTTGTCTCGATGAAAATGTATGGGCCTCCTACACATGAAGTTCATAGATATTATGGAACACCTCTGTGCAATCGCTTTTTATTCATTCACACGCACATACACTAAATGGCAAGGCAACGAATGCGAAAACGTTTTGTCCAATTGCCAAGTACAGTTCAAACTCCCCGAATCGCAAACACTTACTCGTCAAGCTATTCAAATCCATTCATATGTTTTCGTCTTGCGGGAATTCTGTTCACAACTAAGCCTATTCCCACATTTACAGAGTCGCGGCTTTCAGTATGATTTCTGAAGATGTGATTTTCATTTCTCATCTACATCGATAGGAGTGAGCAAAGTATACTTAAGTATTGATGCTATTCAAATAAACTCACGCAGAAAAATCAGTAAGTCGGCAATATTATGCCAAAGTAGGCTACCTGTAGAGAATGATATCACCTATACGAATAGGATATCCAGTGACACTAGGCTAAATTCGTGCGAGTCACATTCGATTCTGCTCTCATGATTCGGATCGTTCTTGAAATTGCAGATTTAAAATAATGGGCGTTAGACTCCGTTGCCAAATATACGAAAAGCTTAGCTTTAGGTGATATTGCATAGCCGAAAGCTAGCAATGAACCTATTGGGAGTCATCACCGAATAGAGACTATAGCAGGGGTCACCTAACGAGGTTCCCGTGAGTTCCAGGTCGTCGCCCATAAGGATCAGATAAGTGGCCTTTGAAGGTTGGAGTGTAGACGGGTTCCACACAGGGTTGTAACCAAGTCACAAGTCAATCTTACTGTTAAAGTTTAGACACGAGCCAAGTCGAGTCATTTTCAATTCATCACCGAGTCAAATTGGAGTCCAAGTCAGCTAGCAGAGGGTCGAGTCCGAGTCATAGTCTTTTGACTTGAATCCGAATCCAAGTCATTATGTTCACTGTTCAGTTTTCAGTTCAATACGATTCAATCCACTCTTTCCAACTCTTCTATAGTGATATATAATGGCTCGCATTCATGATATATACATTTTTCTCCGTCTCAAATGAGTCTGTCTCAAATGTGTCTGCCCCTATTTTAAAGTATCAGAACTAATAGACGAATTAACAATAATGTGGTAACTTTACTATTCTCCGAAGTTACAATGAAATGTTTGTCTTGACCGTCCTAGTCTCGAGTCATATGATTTGGTTCGAGTCATGCACAATGACTCGAGCACAAGTCGAGTCAATACAAAAATTGACTCGAGTCGAGTCATTTTACGCATTTCAAAAAATGACTCGAGTCATTACAACCCTGGTTCTATATGAACAGTATCTAAATATTTGTCTGTCGACCCTAAGCAACATGTGAACAAACATTTCGATCGGGTGTAAGAGGACGTTGCTCGTATTCGCTCCCGTGGAGTCCGAAAGGGAATGTGGTTAATATCCCCGAGCATTGGCGATTCGGCGTCCAGTGCGGCAACGCAACTGAACTTGGAACCGCTGGCGTGAGCCCGAGGAAGCTCTTGATTTTATAAAGGTCAGTGATCCCTGGACTACATACAGGAAGCTAGGTTTTCCGTCGTTGGTTCTCTGAAATTCCTGTATGCAACTTTGAGGGATGACGCTCGGCGCACATCCACTATTCTCCATTTTGGTCACGCCTTTGCCACTCCCACCATGACAGTCGCAGCGATGGTTTACACAGCCGAGCAGTGTGGTTCACTGTGCAGTGCAAAATTACAATCCGATTATATCGATTAAAGCTGTATTTCAATTAGGTTTCGAGCATGTACCACGATTCATGTGCGACCAACTTCTTTGAACAATAACGTGTATTTGACGGCACGGCGCGATAAACTTTTATCGCCCTATTTCCGCCGGTTTCACGCAGCGAAAGTGAATAGTTGTGAAGGGATCATCCAGTAAAATATGCTGAAGTTCATGTCACTCGGATGGGAAAACTACATTCTTACATGAGACTAAATAACCTAAATAAACAAATGTCAAAGCACATGGCAACATATGTATATATTGGTATGTTTTCATTGCTTCCGGATAAGTCGGAGGCGCTGATTCCGGTACGTAAGCAGTATGAAACACAGATCAAGCGTAATCGGCTCTTTCAGTTGAATGGAATTTAAAAAAAAGAGTATATGTACATCAAAGAGAATCGTTATTATGAATACACTAACATAATTTTAAACGAAGCGCAGAAGCTGCACAAAACCAATAGCCTATTGTTTAGGGTTAGGTTACCATACTTCTCAAATGTCCTATTTTTTGGCAATTCGCCCTCCTTTACAGCTCAACTTTGCTAAAGGACTAGATCAACTGAAAATCGGCATAAATGATGTGAAATAGTTAATGAGGGCGTTCGAGCGGGTCAGGCATTTTTTATTTTAGTCAGCACCTGAGTGGGATCAATTGTAATTTGTAATTGAGCTGAATGTAATTAAATACATTTTTTCATGTAATTGTAATTGTAATTGTAATTGTAATTTGATCAAAATTTTGATCAATTACAATCTCAATTACATTTTCATGGAAACCTGACAATCACAACATAAAATAATTATTTAATCAATCATTTATTCGTCGCATCGGTGAAAATCCGGTACGAACCAGGATGACGATGATGGGCCTTGAGGCCTTAGTAAACAGTCACCACATGTAATAATTAGCCTATTTACATCGGTGTTCTATGCGTGCTGCGTTATAACTAGATAATTCAGTCACGCTAAACTGTTTCCCATACTTCAGNAGCAACAGAAAACTTTGTNAATTNCAATATAGGCNAAACCAGTGGTTCTCAANCTGGGGGCGTGCCCCCTTGGGCGGCGTGAAAGCATNNGAACGGGGCGCGACGCTCCAGTNAACTGAAATCTTTTNCGCGCTTGGCCCGATTCACCTCCGTTTTANGGTTNNTGCTCGGTGTANNGTCTGAATTTCGTATTGNAGAATTNTCTCATCAACANTCATAACCTTCCANACCATCAAACTATATGTAAGGATTGCTAACTTTCTGGTTTCATTGTGNGCTATGACGATAAGGGGGGCACAAAATATTCACTGTCATAACGGGGGGCGTGTTTAACAGAGTTAGAGAACCAGTGGGCTAAACTAAATATTAATTTTTCAAAAATGGATGAACAGCAAATAACTCTTCTGAAACCTGTGCTGAACCATTTACTACACCACGGTCAAAGTTTTTTTTAAATCTCTGACCAGTACCGAGGCTTGTTGCAACAATAGCAAAAAAATTCAAGTTTCCAACCATGGCTTCATCAAACTTGATCACGCATTTGTAGAGATGTTATACAAATCTTACCTCCAATCTTGGTCAAATTTACTGGGGCCAGAAACTTTTCGCACCCTGATGTTCATCAAATGCAATCTAACAGTTTCCGAGCAAGTGAAAATGTAAATGCGAACCAAAATATTGTAATTCTTAGTTATCAGGAGGTTCCTTCCTTTGCATTTATTTTAATTTTACGCACCTTATCGGTATCATCCTTATCGCTGACGCCTTACCGATTACGTTTCATTATCCTGACTCAGCTCTGAGTAGCCTAATCGTTTGATTACATTTCATTGACTGTCCTGTAGCCTATTCGCTGTTAGTCGCTCCAACCTTTGGTTCTTAACAGTCGCTTGAAAATTTTTTCTGTGCTTGAAGTTTTCAGTACTCATGATTAGGAATAGTTCGAATGCGTTCGAGTTTTTTTTAATTAAAGGGTATTCTACATATCAAGAATGAAACATGAAGAGCTTGAGATTGTTGCTAATTACGTCGCTACGGTTGTCAAAGAACACTTCTTTACTGAATCAATTACCTGTTAAAAAGTAATTGTAATTATAATTGAAATTAATTACATGTTTAACAGTAATTGTAATTCTAATTGTAATTTGATATTTTTAGCATTGAGTAATTGTAATTGTAATGTAATTGAAACATACAAGGAAGTAATTGTAATTGTGATTGTAATTGAATTAAAATATTGTAATTGATCCAACTCTGGTCAACACCACAAAAGTAACGTAAAAAAGCGGGTAGTTCGGGAACCGAGTTAAAAATATTCAATTTGGTGGCGGCTATTGATCTTTTATTTGCCTAATTCCCTAACACATTTGCTCTCCATTTGCTCTTTAATTTTTGGCCTTTATGCTGAGATAGCGAGGCTTCTTTCTCAAGCAATATATAACTACTGAGACGCGGTACAATATTTGTAATTATTTTTATTGCAAATATTGCTTGAACATGAAACCATTTCGAAATTTTCTGTAGTCTACTTCGGACGGCATTTCCAACGAAAGTCAGGGGCGGCAGCATATGCTCCTATACGCCACTGAGCATACGGCATCGCCGCGCTATGAGTATAGTGTATATGTAAATCCACTCTTGATATTATCCCTCGTACTATATTAGGGCCATATTCGTTATCAACGTTACCATTATAATATGTCTTTCTTTACCGTACATCACAATATAATCGACACAATTTCTGAGGCCGATTGTGTAACCTTAAGGCAGCCTTGGAATAAATATTATGCATGGATTTTAATGATCTTTGAATTATTTTTTCTCTTTTATGGATTGTTCAACGCCTATAGTTGAGCGTGATGGCTTCGAATAATACCAATTGAATTTCCGGCGATTGAGAAAACTACATATGAGCCGCGTTTTACGTTTACATATCGAGTGCATTCACCTCTCCTAAGGATTTAATGCCGCAGTCGATTCACCTTATATGACTTCCGCCAGACATTGCCAGCTAAACTCGCTGCCCGTAACATACAATTGGCCTATTCAGCGGCACCTGGAAGGTGCATAGTACTGATGGATCGCGTTGTTTTTCAAGAGATCCCAACGATTTTTTATATTTCACCTTGCAACCTCTTTATGCAGACTATGGCTCGTTGCCGACCATGGTACGAATTTGCGCACGAAAGGGCAAAATTGGAGCAAACAATCCAACAATCAATAATGAAAAATAGTTATGTTGTTGATGACATTATTTCTTACAAACAGTGGCGGCTCGTGACAATATCGGGTGGTGGGGCAAGGGCTGCAAGCAACTTTTTATCAAGATGACGTCACAATGACGTTTTTCAACGTAAACAAGTAACTTAATGATGGTACGGTAACATGAATTTCCCGGC
>ATSW01001518.1:0-12074 GCA_000444245.1 Botryllus schlosseri
CGTGACATATCACATCTCATACTTTTCGCCAGAAACAATCTGCTTCAGTGCTTCATGGTTCTCACGAAAGCTCGGGTCTAGCCTTATCTTTACTCAGGACCGAATCAGCACTTTGTCACCCCGCCCCAAAAAAGTTACTCTTGATCCCCTACCCCCATAGGGTGTCAAACCAAACTTCTTCACCTCGTTGTGATTAGAGGGGTCGAACAAGATGGGAAAAGGCCGTACAATATGTTTAGACAAAATAATTGTTTGAGCATATGGAGCAAGAGCTCCAGTAACAATGCTTGTATTCTTGGTCCTGGCCGAAGAAAACTTATGTGCGATGTTGGAATCGGGGGATATTGCTTTGAACAATTGCGATGTGCTGTGCAATTGTTGGTGAGGAATGATTGCTGGTGTTGGACAGTATGGAATGCTCAGGTACCCTCTGCAGCAGCTGCCCTGTAGTCTGTGGCCGTTGGTGCTGATCGACTTGCGGAAATATTATTCATCGACTGGTTCAAATTAATCATTATGACACACTTCTTGTATTTTGGGGTATCAATATGAGTTGTAATAACGGTCTTTCGTATGGCCTCCGCGTTAATGTCACAATTGCAGATAATGCAATGTGTGAAACACTCGACCTTTACGCTTCGTTTGACACCTTCGAATTCCCTCTCATAATCGTCATGAAAAACGTTTTTACGACTGCTCAATCAGATTTAGCTTTATTAGTAGCTAAAACTATATGCAGTAGTGCAATATAATTTAATTAAAATTGATCAATGATTTATAGCTTTACTACTTTTTAACCAATGTGTCGACTGCACCGCGCCTTTTTTCCCTCCACAATAAATATAGAATATGATGCAACACAGATACGGTACCATAGGAAAACGATAGAGGTTCTGTAGTGGTCGAAAATAAGACAAAATAAGGACGCAAGTTAAAAATAAGGACATTTCTTAGAAATAAGGACAGTTGAGTTTTCTGAGACGTGGCCCCTCAAAATAAGGACAAATCTTAGAAATAAGGAGGGTATGGCAACCCTGTCAATAATGCTTCAAATTTTCTTTGCATTTCAGCCTACGGCTTTCTTGGCATGACTGTTCAACTGTGTACATCCTTAATGGGTGATGAAGACACATAGTAATCGCGAGCACCCATTGACTTGTTTTATTATTTAAGGATTTGGAAACCTATTACGTAACAATTTGAAGCACATATCGTTTAATTCGTAATGTGAGAATGGCAACAGAGAACTAAACTATATAGAAAGAGTGACTTATTGTTACTTTAATAGTTAAGGCATACTTTACGGCATTAACTTTATTTTGAATCTGACATACACATGCGAGGTACGTAGGGTGCGTAATGGCGGCATATTAACCGGCTTCAAGGTAAACGAATTTCCGGTTCAGTTTATACAGCATATGGTTTTAGTTAACGCAGCAACATTCCAAAGTAGGCTTTATGTTTTGATTTCCGGGCAACTTTTCGCGGGCCGCAGTTGGCCCAGGTATGTCGAAGAGGGAGTTGATAAGGCATGAAAATAGGTTTTCAAAGTTTGTTATCAGTTATCGATGGCATGAGAGTTATAGGCTACCAAATGTCATTCGGTTCTCTGTAATAATTCCCAAAAGCAGTGATTCTTAATTATGTTAGTCTCAATCGACCCTGCTTTTCGGGACTATGAATGACTTGTGATTGCCGCATTTAACAGATTTCTATATCCATCTTTCCACCTTTATCCATATTTATGTATTAAAGGGCCCGTTGGGTGAGAAGGGGCAGAAGGGTGAGCAAGGATCCGACATTTGGCTGAAGAAAAGTATCAAAGGAGAGCCGGGAAAGAACATATCAGGCTCCAAAGGCCCTAAGGGAAGTCGTGGTGTTGGCGTGATTGGACCTGTTGGGCCTAAGGGAGCTTATGGGCCACCGGGACCTATTGGACATCCTGGAGCTCCCGGAATGAGCTGCATGGGAACGATTGTCGTGGGGTGGACCATAAATATAGCCTAATAATTAGTCCATGACAAAATTTAGGTATACATATTGAATATTAGCAATTATGCCGCGGGCGGGCAGCTACTCCGGTCGGCGGGCCGGATATCGGAAAATGAAATACTTAGCGGGCCGGATTACAGAATATATACATTAATCGCGTATTTATCCACCTATACAAGAAATAAATCGTATTTAGTGTAAAAAAAACAGTATTCAATAAATTTATTACCAGTAGCTGTTGAAGTCAATCAGACATCTGTGGTCGGTCAAAGTTGTCATCGAGTTATTTGAACTCTGGCTGCATGTTGGACGTAGAAGTAGAAACCCCTAATGAAGACTGCACTTGACCGTGACCATCAGTTCTATTGGAACAAAGCCTTGTCTCGTTAATGTACATGGTCGAAAATATCTGTACACCCGAACAGAGCAAGCAGTTTCATGTCCATCTTTCTAAGATTGGCAAACTTGGATTCATTTTGTGACGCATAAAATTTGTCAATACTTTCAGAATAGAATTTTACTTTCATGGTAAAAACTCTCTGCGGACCGGTCAAAATCCCTCCGCGGGCCGTATGTTGCCCGTCCCTGAATTAGGCCATTCATTTTACACAAAGTAAGAAAAATACACTTGTGTCTCTTTTTCGTGGATATCTGTCATTGCGATGCCTATACAGTCCTTAATCCAGATACACTCCAGATTTTGTTTCAGTGTATGAATCTGAGCCCCGCTTCAACAGAACAACTTTCTACAATCATACATACTTACATTTCACGCGTCAGAGAATGCTTAGTGAATGACACATTGCAAAAATAGGAGGAAGGAGTGGTTAATTTAGGGTTACCATATTTTAGCGGCTCAAATTCTGGACACTCTTTAGCGCCCACTACTGGGTTTAAGGAGGTACGAACAAATTTAAGTTGTCGGTGAATATGACGTCACTACCAATGCCTTGCCTATCGATTGTATGCAAGAGTGGAATTTTGAACATAGTGTCGTGAATTCATTCGGCTATTGCGCAATCTATGATATGAGCTCTGGTGATCGCTCGGACTAGTGTTCTCATTTGGTCTGCGACAGATTTATTCGCGGCCGGAGGATATCGTATGGCGTTTCACTGCATTTCGATCATAACATTTACAAAAGTGCAGGACTTTTCCGTAGCGACACATGTCACGAGCCAGAATAAAGGCGATCTCAACATTTATCTATTTTTTATCCGCTTATATATACGCATTTGGTTTCATATTGGTTCATACATATACTACTAACAAATGGATTACCAAGAAAAGATCGACACCTTTGCCCAAACCTACTCACGGCATATTTTGGAAGCTGATTACGTTCAATATCTTCACGATCCCGGGAAAAGAGCAGTAACCTATCCCAGGTTGAGAACCGCTACTAAACCTTCTAAAGCAGTCATTCCCAGCCGCGGCTCTCGGAGCCACATGTGGGAAATATACACACTATCGTCAAACGCATGGATGAATACCCGTCAGACAAGGATATATCTGCAGTTTTGCTGGTGATAGACTTTTATATATCGTCTCTGTGAAGAGTACACCTCGACACAATTTTACTAACATCAAAATAAAGGCTCACGATCACTGGCCATTACTGCGCTACCCGCCTTTAAGCATGGCCATGAAATGGATCGTGATCGTTATCCTTTGCATAATTTGTACGAAGTCGTTATAGTTACTCCGCCTAACTCGGTCACAAGGGAACGGAGCGACAGTGTCCGAATTAAGCGGAGTCGAAAGTAATTGAATTCTGTTCTAATGCTACCATACATTCACTAATTTCACACAAGACTCGCTAATAGCATGTGTCGACACCATCACGTCGGTCCGGCACCTCACCAGTAACCATAGTTGGTGATTAACAAAGCAGGTAAGCATCTGACTAGTCAAGGATCCCCGTTTCACCACCATGCCAAGAGCTTCACCAACGTTAGAATATAAGCTTAACATCATTGAGAACACTTTGAGAGACTTTTTGGTCATACGCAGGTGCGCAAGGGATGAGTCACAGAAAATGGGAAACGGTAAACGGACTGAAAACCACGCAGTATTAAGAGTCGACCTATTCTGAACAATCCTTATTTTTATTGTGCAGAGACCGGATGACAGATATTTTCTCCACGTACAATTTGAAATGCATACGATTTTTTTTCTGGGAAAATAATGTCAAATCTCTGTTACCGAACGCATTTCTCAAGTGCTATCACCATATTGCACCACGAATTCAATTCTTTAATCGGCAGAGCCATACTCGTGTAAAGGTCTCTTCTTGTCGATGTCCGCTGTACATACTATCGACCAGGAGGAGCGCCACTTGTCAGCAATAAGTCCGATAATAATTCGACATGTACGTCGGTAAGAGAATTCAGTCCGAGGAAGACAGATTTGAAACGAATTTGGAAGCAAATATTCCGCATTGCCTGACTTATGAGCGCCGATTTTTAGGGAAAAGACATACATGAGGTCAGTATAAATTGAATTTCTTCGGTTTTCTTGCGATAACAGGAGATTGTCGGATCTCAATCAAACCTTGAATTGAAAGATGTAATACGACAAATGGGGGCCTGCCAATAGTGAATTTCGTTCATGGTGTTGTGTTAACAGGACCGAGTTACAAGCGAGAAGAGCGTGTATGAAAGGCAGGTTTCTTGATCTTGGTCATCCCACCCATTAGGGGTGAAAGCATAGTGTCCTAAATGGCGTGGACACAGCGAGATTGAACGGCTGACTGCATTTGATTCACGACATACTTTCCAGTTGTCCAAAGGCAAATTTACGACCATTTTTGACCGGCTTGTCGAGCGCTAAATTTGAATTAATCGGGTATCAATGGAATGCTCCCGTTGTACTGATTACTAAAATATAAATTGTATTCTGCTCATGGATCTGGAACCTCCAAAATCAACCACGATTTTTGCATTGTGATCGAGTTGAACATTGTGACACAATCTGTCTGGCTCTTTCTGAGCTACAGCCTCGTTTTGCCAGACAGTCTTGTTGCGTCAATGTTCTTAATCAAGCTAACCTTCCCAGGACTATCCCNTGNGAGTTGGTAANATTAAAGCCANCTGAAGTGACAAAANTCCTCCGAAAATATATCGGTAGACTGAANGAGNNNNGATNGTCGGGCTANNAAATAGAATGTGTTGAGAGACAANANANGAAACTCCTGNAAAANNATCNGGAAGAAAATTCTTTCCGCGATGAGATCGATGGCACTAGCGAAGTGATCTCTTTTCATGATGCTTGGAAGCCGGTTCAGCCTTGTAAAGATTATGAAGCTTTTGTGGAGGACTGGGAACATTCGTTCCCTCAACGGCTGTTGAAGCCGATNTTTCCCAGATTCGTTGGGCGAAAAATGAATTCAGGCGACACTTGAGCCTGAGTTTGGAAGCACTGTTACAGTGGCAACAATTTCAGTCTATTCAACAGCTATAACAATTAGATGTTGAGCGTGTTTGTTATGCTTTTCTTTTTGCTTATTGGCACCGATTCCGAGTGGATACCACACATTTTGTGGTTTCGTTTGATATTAATAACCTATGAAGTTGCTAGAATTTTTCTAAGTATTGTTTGTTGGCACTGATTATAAGTTGCACATTTCGTGGTTTATTTTGATAAACTGAAACAAAAAAGGCGTTTTTATGACTTATTCGAGTCTGAAACTATCTATTTAGAGGACGATGCCAAAACTGCCAAAAATAAAAACTGAAAAATGCCAAAAATAAGCTATTTTTGGCAGTTTTGGTATATGCCAAAAATAACACGGCCTGCATATATCCCTGCAATAACAAACTAGAGTGAAACTAACTCATTATCCATGTATGAGGAGTAAACGATCTCCATTTTGAAACGTGTGTACTCTCCATGAGGCAAACGTATATTTCGTTGAAGCCAATTTTCATCCGCGAACTACTATGCGTCATATCTCTAAATGGCACATGACTATTCTTTCAATTTGACTTCAGACGCCTACGTTTGATTTCGCAACCCGCTTCTGCGTGGCAATGACCTTCATTTGTTGAATTTGAAAATGTTGATAATGGTAGTATTGTTCCAGTTCCGATTGATTGTGGGTTATATGTGGATTTATGCTGTGAAATTATGATTGTTAGGGGATTTTGTAGCAGTAATCGGATCCTCTGTTGGTCGTTGATGATATGTATCATGTATCATCATCATCACGGAAACGTGTGTCTGAATTACAATGCACCATGGACAGTTAGTATTGGCATTATCACTTGGTCGTGTACTGTCCAGTGTCCAATGTCCAAAGATAAGGTCTCATCATTCAGCGGTTGCCGTTGCACCAGATCATAAATGACGCGCGTGGTCGCTCGGCGCTTAACCGCCAGAAAGGAAAGTGATGTGATCGAATGATAATGTTAATATGATAAGATATTTGTAACTCATGAACACAATCGTGTGATTATGTAAGCATCTAGTATAAACTGTATACAAGCCCGAAGGCATTATTACAGGCTGAAGCTGTCGAAGTACAAATACGATTATCATCGTAGTGCCTGTTTAAGCAGAGGATTAGGTAACTAATGCGTTGATATTCAGCATGGATTTGACTTTGACGATTGGCATTCTCGCAGGGCTTCTAATCTATGTTGAAGGTAAGCCTACGACAGATTTTTAATGAGCGATAAGCTATTGTTGCAGGCACGTTCCACTCGATTCCGCCTATATATAATTCATGACATTTGGTTTGATTGTTTGATGTTCATGGTGTTTCAACTGCATTGGCCATGTTACACCAGGCCGATACTCCTAATTTTTTTATCCCGTATTTACCGACTTGTAGTAGTTCCCACTTCTAGGCTTTTTATAAAACACAGCTTACGCGAATCACGTCGCGAGGAGGAGCCTAGATAAACCTACAACACCTATGCAGGAATTCTGGAGTCAAACTCGGTCGGACTCTATATCCCGCAACCAATTGGTGTTGCTGCTGTGGATCATACCACTACTCTATCCCGCCACATTACATTTGGTGATAGCACATCAACAAGCCGAATGTAGTTTCAAAATTTGGTTTTAAAAATTTGGTTGGAAAGTGGGTGCTTGTGTAATTAGGGTAGACTACATAATAGTGTGTGAACGACATCGGATTTATCACGTTTTACCATCACATGCCTAGTGTTCATGTATACGTTTGAAACGCACGTGGAACAGTATTTAGCTTCGTCGATGTGCAAAATATAGGCAATAGGGCCCCGCCTGGTGAGAAAATGGATCTAGACTGTGCATTATAGGCGTAGGGAATAGATCAGCACTGTGCAACATTTATAATAGGCGCGTAGGCTGTAAGGCGGTTTGTAAAAAGGGATTCTAGTACATTTCCAAGGCACACCACAAATAGGTATCGGTGATTAAGACACTTACCAATAACAGACTGTATTGGATTAGCCATACACAGATCGTGAATACCTGAAAGAAGATCATGAATACCACGAACCATTTTCAGGTTATCGAATCAATTTTGTCAAATATTCATATAGAAAGGAATATTAAGAACGTTTTAATGACTTCAGTGCTATTTTCATCCTTTTCTTAATCCACCTAAGCTTCGGTCAAACAAACCAGACTATAAACAAAAATAGAAACGATTCAGAATTGACTTTTCCGCGCGGGCGCGCTAATTTTCACTGCACACTTGGCCCGCAGGCCATTGTGGTTGCATATCAACAATTAGAGCCAATTAGAGCCAATATCAACAATCAACAATTAGAGCCTGACCTATATAGACTTTTATGCCGATACCAATAACACCAATAACCAATAAAACTAATAACCAGTACATTCACCCATTAGGCGATTACCCCAATATAAATTATTCCTAAAACATGGCATCAGGCATAACTCGCATTTCCAAATCTTCAGATAATTTTTTATAACAGCATTGCAGCCATTGCTATCATTGGACACGAAATAAATCAGACACGTTGCAATAATTCTAATTTTTCAAGGTATTCAAGTAGGTTTTGCCTGCTTTCACTAATAGCTTAAGTGGCTATGATTTGAGCCAACTGCTACTGTTTAGCTGCTTACAGTTTTCAGACAAAGCTAGGCCTAGAATACTTACGGTTTTAATACTTGGAAACTACTATTGTACGTGTACTTGAGCAGAGGTGGTCAAAGTAGTCACCATCGCTACTCAAGTAGAAGTAGAAGTAACGCCGGAATTTCTACTCAAGTAGAAGTAGGAGTGGTGGTTCACAAGTAAGTAAGTAAGTAGGTATTCTACGCTTATTTTTGCCTACAAAACTGAAAACTGTCAAGTAGAAGTAGAAGTAGTCTAAAATCGTAACTACTTGAGAAGTAGTGTGAGTAGGAAAAATCTACTTCAAGTACTTTAAAAAGTAGAAGTACTTCGTTACTGACCACCTCTGTACTTGAGTAAAAATTTACGACCTTACTTCTACTTCTGCTTTGGTTCTTACGATGACTGGACTTTCACTACATCTGCTGGTTCTAAGCCAGGGGCGGCCAACCAGTGGCCCGCGAAGTATTTCTCGAAATTAGTTATAATTCCAAAACAAATATATTACCCAAGTAATTTATTGTGAACTTGCATGACCAACCAAAGTTTGGTTAGCCTGGCCGCGAAAGATGAGATGTTGACGACTAAAATATCTGTTCTGACGCATTTGCGTAGCCAGGGGTCAGCCAGATTTTTCGTGGATCTTTCTATATGACCCTGACCATAGATTA
The DNA here is from genome assembly GCA_000444245.1 of Botryllus schlosseri. Lineage (NCBI taxonomy): Eukaryota > Metazoa > Chordata > Ascidiacea > Stolidobranchia > Styelidae > Botryllus > Botryllus schlosseri. The sequence continues at coordinate 8,737 of ATSW01001518.1, forward strand.
GAATATTTCGTGGCAGATTTATTTGACTTGATATTATTCTTAGCACTATTATCGTCACTCATATTCTTGCTTTTAGTATTGGTGCCCCCTCCAGAAAATTAAAAATTAAAAACACCCTCAATTTATAGAATTGAGTCGAACTATATTCGCAATTATGAGAGAACTTGCCGATCAGCAAGCGACTTCGCGTCTGCACTCACAGAAAGATCGTCGGCAATGAAACATTTGCACAAAATGATAGAAGCATGTCCACCGAGATCATCGATATCGATCTGTCCAAGCTCCGAATAATCCTGGCCTTGCCAAATGTGGCCAGAGGTATGCAGATGAGACCCTCAATATTTGCAAGTAACATCGTTGCTGACAGAATTCATTCATTACCTATGAAAAATTTGCGCTCGCACTGCTAGGACATCACTGCACACTGGATTCATGACATAATTGTTAGCGATTTCGATGCATTGTAATACGAATCCGGTTCGCTCCTATCGGAAGACTAAAAAAGGTCATCAACATTCAAGCGACCCGCGCAATGGTTCGTAAATCTCATGTGGCGCGTAGTTAGAAAAGGTTGGCCACGCCTGTTCTAAGCTGTAAAATATATACCAATATTCCCGAACTAGCAGTCACTGTCATATCTCTGCTGTCATACACTGACGTCACGGAAATGTCTTAGAATAGTTTCGCTTTTAATGGCCGATACCGATATTTCTTCTAAAGCAGTGGTTCTCAACCTTTTTTGGCTTCGCGGACCCCTTTTGACCGTCACGGACCCTCGCGGACCCCCTCAAGGTTTAGTTCAATTTTAGCTCCATTATGGTGCAACCTTCATTTGTCTTGTGCAAATAAACAGCAAAATAATGATTTTTCTTGAAGTTAACATCATACTATTTATATAGAAATGGGTGGACTTATATTATTTCTATCTAATTTTGCTGCTGTATTTCATGAAGTACGCGGTCGTGTCTTGAAAATCCGCGTCTTCGTTTTGATATGAACGAGGAGTGCCGAAAACCATTTCCGCAAAGATAGATGGAAGCTAATGCAATAATATCGCATAACGCTTCCGACGATACTTTTGGTGTGATCGCAATATTTATGGAACCAAAATGAAGAAACACATATTTTATGAACATATCACGTCGAGCATCTAGCGCAGGGACGGGCAACATACGGACCGCGGGCCGGATTCGGCCCGCAGAGAGTTTCTACCGTCGAAGTGAAATCCTAATCTAAAATTAGAGACAAATTTTATGCTCCAAAGAACGGATCCACGTTTTCCAAAAAGAGAAAGACTGTCATGCAACGACTTGTTCTGTTCGGGTTTATATATATATTAACGAGCAAACATTTCCGACCATGAACAATTGAACATTACCAAGACAATGCTGCATACCAATATAACTGGTGATATGAATTTCAGGGTTGGAGCGTAATGATTTGATAGCAATGAAACACTCCTTGTTCATTAGAAAATCAGCCTTGTCAATAGGGCATCCGCAATAAGAATGCGCCAAATCTGATAGCCGAGCTTTAAGAGCAGGTATATCATTGTCCGACTTATGACGAGTGTCAGCCGATAATATTCTGGTTCATTTCAATATCAATATACTATTCAATTGTATATTAAAGTTCTGTATCTCTAAGAAGCTGTTCCTTGCATTGGGACAAATTATGGAAATACTTCGGAAATTTTTATTTCAAACGACTGTTCACTAATTTGACGAGACTGACAAATTCAAATGGACAAGGTTTCGAAGACATTACGAAGTCACCCTGATTGACGTTACTATCTCCATATTTTATTTTTTCCACAAACCCCAACAAAACGTTTCTAAACAGCAACATGTTTGTATCAGCAGGTTATTGGAAATTGGCAATGAAAATGAGTTTCCACACTACAATAGTTCATGTCAGACAATTATTATGATGATATGAGTCATGAGGTTTTAGCAGTTGTGGTGCGAAACAGCCTCATGCTTTCTCAAATTAAAAAATAAAATAAAAATTAGGTTATCAACAATTTTAAAAATTTAGAGGTCTCGCGGACCCCCTGAAATTGCTTCGCGGACCCCTAGGGGTCCGCGGACCCCCGGTTGAGAACCGCAANGAACTAAATGCTCAATGTGATTGATGATTACATTTCTTCCGAAACATTGTCCGCACATCTATACTNTTTACATACCGAGATATCTTATTGGTCATATTTCAAACGATCTCGCATTAGGATTATAGATCAGGGAGTGGGGTNGATGTAAGTTTGGAATTCTCGCCACGCTAACCCCGACCAAATACNGTACTAACAANCATGCAGATCGCTGCAGNTTGCCTGCAGCTGNGATATTTTATGGGTGCGCCTATACTATAAATTATTTTGCGANTATTTACTTCAAACTTGCATGTGCCTCATGCCAATGTACCGGAAATGAGATGATATGCATGGAGCAGGGGCGGGCAACTTCTCCAGTCGACGGGCCGAAAATAGGGAAATTAGGTACTTGGCGGGTCGGAATGCTGAATGGATAAATTATTCGCCCATGNATACAAGGAATAAATNGTATTTAATGAATGTATTTTATCGACAGCAATGTCACTTCAAAGCCATTTCTCGCCGATAATGATTNTACAANGTTGATTTGAGAATAGCNTTGTCATACAGGCNCCGCCGTGTCTGCTTCTTTCTGATCAAATAACTCACGGTGCAATCCTTAATTAAGATTTCAAAGCGTTTGATAAGCCCGGTACCCAAAATTTACCAAGAATAAATTCATTAGGGTTCAGCACATCGTAAATGCCGATAATGCAAGTCTTCTCGTTTCGACGAACTTACGCGTAACCTCCACTATCGCACGCTGCACAGTGCGCATACCTATATAATAACATACAGTCACTAAAATTTGACGTTTAGGCAAGTGATTATGTAAGACGGGAAACTGTCCGCGGGCCGGAAAAAATCTTGTTTCGGGCCGCATCCGGCCCGCCGGCCGTAGGTTGCCGGCCCCTTTTATGGACAGTACTAGATAACAATCTGCTCACTATCTCATTTTGCTCGCGGAAGCTGTAGAGTAGACGTACACGGCACCTCACCACCGTGAACTAAACCTCACCAAAACAGACTCTATAAAACTATTACCAGTACTTAGATTCGCATTAGATTCGCTAGTTTAAGCAATAATGACATCCGAAATATCAATAATATAGGTGCTATAAAAGGTACTATACTTATGATATTGAAGTATTTGAAAGTATGGAATNTATNGAAAGTATGGTATGGAACNATGTTGGTATGGTATGGAAAATTGCAAGTATGGTATGGAGAGAGTAAGGCAAGTATGGAG
>KE605041.1:0-11466 GCA_000444245.1 Botryllus schlosseri
TGGTTGGCCTTGCAATTGCACCTGATGTCATAAATAATTTCGAGAATTACCTCGCAGGCCACACCTAACCTCCTCGTGTGCCAAATTTTTGGCCTGCGTGCCACGAGCTGGCCGCACCTGATCTGTATGGTCATTAATAACAGTGATTGGTGGCACATAAAAATTATATTGAAAATTCTTTGAAAGCAAATGTTTTCATGATAGAGAAGTTGGAGTCGGAGTCGAAGTCACGTCCATTCTCACACACTCCGACTCCAGTCAGTATTTTCCCACCGACTCCGACTCCAGCTATTATAGTTTTCACGACTCTGACTCCATCAAGCGAAAATTACTTAGACTCCGACTCCACAGCCCTGGTTGCCAGTAACATTTTATTTATTTTAATAAAATTTTCAATTTTCAAACTTCAATAGCTCAACTTCTACAAGTTGGAATTCATCCCATTTGGTGTGCAGCGCTTTTAGCCAACCTAACACCTTTATCGGAAAACCAGTAAAATTTTGAAAAAAAAGAGTTTTTTTCGGACAACCCTTATTCTGATATATCAACTCAAATTTCTTCAAACTGCAGATAATAAAATAAGGTTACCTCGACTTCTTCACCATATACTTCTTCGTGAGTTGGATAGTATTTTTTATCTTCATGTAAAACCACCTCCATCCCAGTTTCTGCAAGGTTACAGATGAAAATTATCTACCAAAACAACAGCACAAATTTATTTTACAATTGATTAGTATGACTCGAGTCATTTTCTCAAAATACGGAAATGATTGGACTCGAGTCAATCGGTGTATAGTGAATTGACTCGACTTGGACTCGAGTCATTGCGCATGACTCGAACCAGCTCATATGACTCGAGACTCAGACGGCCAAGACCGACATTTCATCGTAATTTCGAAGAATAGTAAAGTAACCACACTATTGGGATTTTGTCTATTGGTACTGATACTAGAAACTGCTAAAAGTGAGGAAAACAAGTATTTATGAATGCGAACCATTTGATATCACCAAACAGAGTTATAAAAAGTGGATTTAACAGGACTTTAACTGGAAACTAAACAGACAACACAATGACTTGGACTTGGAGTCATACTACCATGACTTGGACTCGACCCTCTGCTCGCTGACTTTGACTCGGAATTGACTCGGTGGTGAATTGAAAACGACTCGACTTGACTCGAGTCAAAACTGTAAAAGTGAGATTGACTTGTGACTCGAAGCCTTGTGACTTGGTTACAACCCTGCCATCAGCAATCTAACCAATGATTATTGGTTAACAAATATATATTATTCAATTGTTCAAAAGTTTTGTAAACTCCTGGAGTCGCAATAAATTCATTTGTAAACTAGCACAGAAATTGCCTAATGCCAAGTATTCCAAAAGCAGGTGAGAGAGGCAACAATATCACTTCAGGACGATACCAGGTTCCAAATTTCTGTAATTGCAAATCTAGAAAAAGGTTGAAAATCAGTGTTAATGAGGTAGAAATTAATATAGCCTCAGTAATTAAACCAAAATTTCTATCGATAACGAATGAATAGATATCAAAATAATATAACTCGGATGCAGAACATGATATAAGAGCAATAAAGTACCAGTACGGTAATCAGTTAGTAATAATTAATTAAAATTAGTCAATTGGCGATATATACTCTGGGACTGAAGCTGGGATGGATTGTTATGAATACAAGTACATTCGCCAAATACATTGCCTGAAATCATAATGCGAAAAAGAAAAAAGGAATAGACTAGTGGTTCCCAGTGATTACAGATTGTATGCCATTTTTCGGTACACAAAATTTGGGGGGCGATGGTCGATGTTGAGCTTGAAAAGAGGGCGATGGGTCGAAAAAGGTTGGGAACCACTGGGATAGACAATCAATTTTTCCTAGCTTGAATCAATAACTTACTCTCTGCATCATCCGCATCCATAATAGCCTGTTGCATATCGTTTCCATCGTCAAGATCCGGCTCCTGTTCATCTTCTTCTTCCTCCTCTTCCTCGTCATCAGAATCCAGCTCTGGCCCGATATAATTTCCAAACTCATCGTACATATCAGTATCCATGATTGCTATTAACTATTTTGATTGATTCGAATAAAAAATCTAAATAAATACATGACAAAAAACGTTACAAAACTAGTACGGATCTGGCTAGCTTGTCAGAGACTGTTCAAAGATAACTTCATTTTTCAAATTCTACTGGCTGCTTCATAAAATTGTTGGGGTGCCTAAAAAACGCCACACACCAATTTTGGCACAATTCCAACCTATAGAAGCATTGCTATAACAGAAAAACGTTTTGGATTCATTAAATATTACAGAAATCTATAGATTTTCAAATTATTTAAAAAATCTTAACTTTTTTCTCTTATAGCAATGCTTCTATGGGTTGGAATCAAGCCAAAATTGGTGTGCAGCGTTTTCTTTAGCCAACCTAGCAATTTTATCAAGTAGCCAGTAACATTAAAAAAAAATTTTTGAACAGCCCTACTGTACAGCCAGTTTCGATTCTAAGTGCCAACGCAATTGCAAAACCGATATTGCGAAAAAAAACTTTGCCAATAAATTTCGATAACGAATTTTCACACCGGAAATCGGGAACTTTTAAGAATTTTAGCCATCACAAATACCACAATCAACCACATATCGTAATCAAAGTTGTTATACATGCATTTCAAATTATAACATTCTGTATTTATTCCAAATATATCGCATCCTTTGAAATATAATGGATGATATGTGGTGATTTATATAGTAGTATAGCATATATCTCCAGTCTGTGGTAAGAATCAACCCACACATAAAACTGAAATACCCGAATTAATCAATTCTGTAAAATGATTGACCATTAAAATTGCATTACCGCAAAGTCTATAAATTGTAATGTAAAAACAGTGTACGTCAACAATAAAATTGTGTTTTTGATACTGTTCTCGCTACTATAGTAAACTACAACTAAGACATGGGCATCTACTATTGTTCACAATGCTCCAATTGTTGGATAATTCCATTGAAAATTTACAGAAAGACTTCAACAAGATATAGGCTACTTAATTGATAGAGGATGACAGATGGGGACATTTTCTGTTGAAGTCTTGTAAGGATTTCACAGCGCTCAAAATGCCCTAAGAGACCCAGTAAAATAGAAATGCTACTAAGATGCATTTAAATTTCAATATCAATATAATTTCGAGAACTCTACTTCAAAAGTTGACGATATTATATTTATATAATAGATAGCATACAGGAGTTTACAAGGCTTCAAGTACGGTAGTTACGAGCCGATAAACAGTTTCAATCATAAAAGCACAAAATATAATTGAAATAACTTCACAGTTATAACTACAGACACACTAACACAAAGTTCTGAAATCCTACGCCAAAACTCCTGGTTACGATAATCAAGGGACGAGACAGGGGCATTATACAGTGATAGACCTTACGCTTATTATAAGGTCTTTAAGACGCCTTTTATAATGTTGGTGGTTTCACTGAAGAATTTTTAGCCGTATTTAGTATAATGGAAGAATAAACTGGAACATTCTTGGCTCATGTAATTTATGGCAATATAACATTGAAAATATAATCAAACCATATCCTTATTTTAAGGTCAGCTAGACGCCATTTAGAATTGTGGTGGGTTCAATGAAGAATTTGGTTTAATGGAAGAATAAACTGGAACATTCATTGTTCGTATAATTTCTGGCAATACATTCAAAATTCAACGAGAACAAGTGCATAATAATATATAACATTTGCTCCAATATCTCTGAGACTTGTAAATACCTGAAAAACAAATCCACCAACAAAGTAGGGCTGAGCACAATGATTCGAGTACTCAAATCTGAATCGAGTATTAATTTTAATAATTTGAGTAGATAAGTAGGAGATTTTTTTATCGGGTATTGAAATTATACGCTCCCTTCCACTAAGAGGAATCTATCAACAAGAATTGTAGTTTTGATATTATTTTCCAGCGCAGAAGCCGTAAAACATCAATTTGTCGTTTCGCGTTATACGAAACATGTAGTACAAATCCAAGTACCAGGGTTGTTAAAAAATAACTTTTTTTACCGGATTCCGGGGATTCACTGATTACGATTTAAGGTTGCCTGAAAAAATGCTGCACACAAAATTTGGCACGATTCCAACCAGTAAAAGCCGACGCAGAGCCAATTGAAATTTTTGAATTTATTATAAAAATAAAACTTTCAAATTTTTACTGTCAACCCCATACAATTGTTAAGTTGCCTAAAAGAACAATGCGTAACAATTGTTGCTCAATTCCAACTGGCAGAATCGAAGTGGTTGTAATCGAAAGCTTTAAATTTACAGAAATAGTATTGACGGTGGGAAGTCCCATAACTATTAATGAAAAATTCAAATAAATTCGCTTCTACAGGTTGGAATTGCGTCAAATTTGTTTTGCGTCGTTTTTGTAGACAATTTCACGAGGTTTGGAGTGAAATTTGAAAAAAATTGGTACGGTCGAAAGTATTCCAAATCATCTTCAATATGATACAGAATCATAATTGTACCATCGTGGTTGGCAGATTTCGAATTAACACTTCATTCACACTGGCGTGACGTAGAAAATGAGTGATGCTCGAATAGTCGATCATGCCCAGCCCTATTCTCGAGTCACGAGTCAAATGTTTTGTTGTTCGACAATTTCTTCGAAATACGACAAAATTTTATTGCGATCAAACGATCTTGCCATATTCAAAGCAGATTTGCCATATTTGTTCTTGGCGTTGAAGTCAGCTCCGCTATCTACTAACTGTTTCACTAAATCTGTGTGTGCGTTCAACGTGGCGATCATGAGAGGCGTTTTACCATCGTTATCAGAAGCATTTACATTAGCCCCATTGTTTATGAGTGCACGTGCCATTTCAACGTTTCCAGAGAGAGCACAGCAACGTAATAGAGGAGTCCACCCTGCGGTGTTATCACGGACATTGACATCAGCACCTTCCTTTACCATCCATTCAATAAGCTCTAAATTTCCACCATCCATAGCCCAATGTATAGGATAGCTTCCACCTCGGTCTGATGAATCCCAAGGCGTTCCAGAGATTCTCAAACATTTCACAATTTCCAAACTGCCAGCAAAGCAAGCCAACATCATGCTATTACGTCCGCTTGCGTTTTGAGCATTTACATCTGCCCCATGCTCCAATAAAGTGTTGACAATATCCGGAAAATTCTTTTGGCATGCGTTCATTAGCGGAGTATAACCGAGCTCATCGGTGACTTCAATGGATACTTCTTGAGACGCTAGAATTTCAAGGATTCGGTCTGTGTTTCGTTTCATGACGGCTTTGTGCAAATGTTGGCCATTGTAAGGCTCTTTTGTAGTGTTTACAGTTACATACGGACTGAAGAATGTGTCACCATTGGGGTCGGTTATTTTCAATCTGTATTTGTAGTATTGTAAGGACTCCAAACCTTCCACAACATGGCTCAATCCATAGCCAATGTATACAGTTCCTGTGCCCTTTGTTCTTTTATCTTCTTCCTCTATTGCAAACTTGAGCTTATCACCCGCGCTTGTACTCCATGTAGGTTTGCACCACTCTAATTCTACGCTGTGGTGCGTCACGCTCTTAACAGTTGGAGGGTCCAATTGATCAGACCTAATGGGATGATCGCGAGACGGTGTCTTTTTGGGGGGTGGACGTTCTTCGTGCGTTTGAAAGGCAGGCTTGGTTAGCCTTCGCAACATTCTTGCGGTCGGTTGTAAAACCCACGAATATTTTCAGCATGTATAAAAATTACAGCCTCCGTTCCGCCGCTATCTCTAACCAAAAACGAAGCGCGAGCGCATTATGTACCCCAAAATATCACGGGTATACTTAAGTTGTGGTCCGAAGGAATATACGATTTGTCAAATGATATTAATCGTTCTCCAGCACGAGTTGATTACGTATAAATGAAAGATATAAAACATATGGGATGAGGTGTTCGATTTTATGACCAGAGTATTCGTATATAGAGCGGGCTGACAAAGTTTGTCAAGCGATGAATGTTTCTCGAGAGAGCATGATTATTTAAATGCATTCTGAAGCACCGAGCCATAACGCTATATTGACATTTTTCAATACATACAGTTGGACAATATATTCATATTGAAATAAACTCGACTATTTCGTGATGTAGTTGTTGAATTACAATGTTATTTCCAATTATCTGCTAGTTGCTAACGACGACCCTCGGCGATAGTCAGCCGTATTCAACAATATTGAAGATTTGTTCCTCCTCCAAGAGTCTCTTCATTTCCATTTTAGTTGCAAATCTCTGAACAGTGAACGCTAGTAATAACGAATTGGTGTAGATTTATCCAAATTTTGTCGAATTATCCGAATGTTTGTCACATTTTCCATTCAAAATTATTGTAGAAAAATTATGGAGTAACATCGCCATCTGGAGGAGGTTCAGTTGTCAACGACCACCGATTTCAAACCGACGCTTTTTCGTCGGATTTGCGGCGTGCGTTTATTTTGTTGCAATTTTATTCTTGTGTCGTGCGAATGTGGGGCTTGTAAACTCTTCTAGTCGATTAACTCTACTTCACAGGCGAAAATTATACTGTGACCGCACATTTTTCCGATGGATAAGCCTCAAATAATTAGTCACATTGAAAAGTCGCTGGACTTCACGCTTTTCGACTGCAAATGGATACCGCGAAGCGCCAGATTTGTCGTTCTCGGCAGTTACCCGCGAGGAACGGGAGCGCTGTTGGTGTACGAGATATCACATCGTGATATAGTTAAAATTCACGATCGTGAAACTACTAGCTCTTTGAAATGTGGAACTTTTGGAGCATCGTCTTTGCAGGTAAGATTTACGACTGCACTGTATTACGTCTTTTACGTCAATGTCTAGGCGATAACGAATGAATTGGTAGGCTATACATCAGTAGTACATTTTGATTTGTAACTTGGATAATTCGCACCACATGATAATGTACAAGAGATGGTCAAAGCAGTCAGCATTGCTGTAACTCCTACTGGAACTTGGTATGCTTTGCCTAATATAGCAGGTGCGAGTAGCGATGATTCTCCAAGTTGAAGTAATTTTATAAAAATAGTACAAAATTGAAGAATTGTGTGAGCGCTGGGCTGTTACTCGAGTGGAAGTAAATTTAAGCACTAACCAGTAGATAAAGTACTTCAAGTTGAAGTAAAAGTCTGGAAATTTCTCCAGTAAATAATTTGGAAAAGTAGCTTTGGTCCATATGTCAAATACACTACAAACAAAATTGGAAAAAGTCATACTCAAATTTTTTACATTAGGAGAGCGTGATGGTTAAGCGTCCGGCTTCTTGATCGGTAGGTCGTGGGTTCAATTCCCGGCCGGGTCAGACCAAAGACCTGATTAGTAAAACTGGTATCCATGGCTTCCCTGCTTGGCGCTCATGCATTACTGGGATAGCATGGAGGGGTGGTGCATGACTTAGAAAGCCGTAAAGGCTATATCTGCACTTCCTTGTCCAGCGGCATATGCACATCATGCACTCATGGTATGCATATGCACAGATCGTGTGTATGTATATCATGAGTCGGTGTATATGCCGCAAAAAAACATCAAGGGCAAAAATAAACTTCGTCCTTTCCTATCTCGTCCTTTCCTTCCTATGTTTCAGATTGCGATTACATAATATAATAATTCCTATACTACGTGATAGCCTCTGATCTGCAAGTTACGGATAGTCGGTTTCAAGCTGAGAACTTTGAATGTCTGATGCTAGAAGAAGTCGAAGATAAGTCGAAGATAAGCGGAAAGAATGACGAAGACATGTTCGATTTGTGGAAAAAGCTTCAATCATCACGCTGAAATGAAAACTCACTTTCAATTCCACTTTATCGAAAGAAAAAATGAATGTGAAATCTGTGGTAAAGTTTTTTCTGCCATCACTTTATTGAAAAAACATCTAAAAACCCACTTCAGTCTCAAAAACCATGGTTGTGATATCTGTGGCAAAGTGTTTTCTACGATCGATAACTTGAAAACACATATCAATATACATACTGGGGTCAAAAACTATGACTGTGAGATATGTGGAAAACGCTTTTACGCAAAGGCAAATTTAGCAAACCACATGTATACTAGGGTTGTTCAGATTTGAAAAATTGTCAGGAAACTTCGATGCTTGTGACCCAAATGAAGGTTTAGTACATAAAAACACTTTTATGAGCAATTTTGGTCATCTTCGTCGTGATCTTCTATCCCCGAAAACCCCCCAAAGATCCACGGGGCAATTCTCCTTACTACTGAATATGCAATGTTGACCACGTCACCGGTTTATAGCTTTTGTGACGTTATCAGTTGAAAACGGCTGTGTAGAGATGATATATTGCAATAAAATAGCCATGATTTCAAGATTGTACTTAAATGCACTCCCAAAAAGGCCACATACATAACGATTCCACTCTGCACAAACTGTCTATCGTGCTCATGGGAATCATGTATCGGTTGCACCATTGATATCGGCTTGTTTTGATCGTACATTGAAGAAGCGACGTTGGGTTGCAATTCGTCAACAAATACTGATATTCCCAGCTAGTTTTCAGCCATAAGATATTATTCAAAGGCATGTAATGTCAGTAATACCTTTCGCAACTTCAAATCATCTGTAAAATACCGAGTTATCTTATTTTATGGTAGACTGCAATTTAGTTGCAGATGAAAGTCTGAAACAAAGCGGATATGGGTTTTGCGGACCAACCATGAACAAGATTAAGGTCTGTCCACTATTTGGTCTGATATTCTGGTCACTATTCGGAAGGATATTCATCTGAGTGTATTAGTCACTCCAAGTTACCGACTCTAGATGAGGTTCTACTACACCCGCCATATCTGAAAGAAAATTGCCCCGAAACTACCACAACGCAGGACTGTGTCCTTCTAACTGTTAAAGAGGTTGACAACGTATGGAATATGACAAGAATATCTATAAGGCAAGCGCTGAACATTGTGTTGATGCATTGTTTCAGGCATTCTTCTTCAACTAAATTGCAGTCTACCATAAAATAAGATAACTCGGTATTTTACAGATGATTTGAAGTTGAGAAAAGTATTACTGACATTACATACCTTTGAATAATATCTTATGGATAAAAAGTAGCCGGGAATATCAGTATTTGTTCACGAATTGCAACCCAACGGCGCTTCTTCAATGTACGATCCAAAACAAGCCGATGTCAATGGTGCAACCAATACATGATTCCCTTGAGCATGATAGACAGGTTGTGGAGAGTGAAATCGTTACGCATGTGGCCTTAATGGGACTGCAGTTGAGTACAATTTTGAAATCATGGCTATTTTATTGCAATATATCATCTCTACACAGCCGTTTTCAACTGATAACGTCACAAAAGCTATAAACCGGTGACGTGGTCAACATTGCATATCCAGTAGTAAGGAGAATTGCCCCGTGGATCTTTGGGGGGTTTTCGGGGATAGAAGATCACGACAAAGATGACCAAAATTGCTCATAAAAGTGTTTTTATGTACTAAACCTTCATTTGGGTCACAAGCATCGAAGTTTCCTGACAATTTTTGAAATCTGAACAACCCTAATGTATACTCACACTGGAGTCAAAAACCATGAATGTGAGATGTGTGGGAAAATCTTTGCTACAAAGGCGATTTTAACACGCCACTATCATGTTCATACTAAAGTAAAAATCTATGAATGTGCTATCTGTGGGATAACCTTTGCTAGGAAGGCATATTTAGAAGGACACATGAACATTCACACTGGACTCAAAAGCTACGAATGTCAGATCTGTGGAAAAGTGTTTTCAAGTGACTGCCCATTGAAATCACATTGGAATACCCATTCCCGAATCAAAAACTACAGATGTGAGATCTGTGGAAGAGCATTTGCTCAAATGAGTTACCTGATAAGACATAGAAAGGGGCATATTGGATACAAAGACCATGAATGTGACATATGTGGGCAAGTCTTGGCTTTTAGACAAAATTTGGCAAATCATATCCATATTCACATTCACACTGAAGTAAGAAACTATGAATGTCAGATTTGTGGAAAATTGTTTTCAGGCTACGTGTCATTGAAATCACATGGGAATACGCATACTGAAGCTAAAAACTACTAATGTGAGATGCGTGGCAAGTCTTTCAGTACAAAAGCCTGCTTAGCAAGTCACATTCATATTCACAAAGGAGTAAAAAACTACAATGTGAGATGTGTGGGAAAAACTTCACTCTAAAGACAAATTTAGAAAGACATATACGTATTCACATTGGAGTAAAAAACTTCCTCTGTGAAATCTGTGGGAAAACCTTCGCTCTAAAGTCATCTTTAGAAAGACATATACGTATTCACATTGGAGTAAAAAACTTTCACTGTGAGATCTGCGGCAAGTCATTTGCTCGAAAGGCACATTTGGAAGGACACGTGAACATTCACACCGGAGTCAGAAAATACAACTGTGAGATCTGTGGAAGAACGTTTCCAAGTGACTGCACATTGAGATCACATAGACATAGACATACCGGAATCAAAAACTACAAGTGTGATATCTGCGGCAAAGCCTTTACTCATAGTGGTGATTTGAAAAGTCATGTAAATACACATATTTGAGTTGGACTGGTATTGTGAGATATGTGGGAAATTCTTCCTTGGTGAGAGAAATTTAAAAGTACACATTCATAATAACGCTGGAGTAATCAAACTATGAATGTGAGCTCTATTGAAAAGCGTTTACTGAGTTGGGTAAGTTGAACCAACACATGAATATTCATGATGGAGTAAAACAACCAATAATGTCATATGTACGTAAAGTCTTTCTTGAGAAAGGCATATTTAGAAAGACATCCATATTCACATTAGAGTCATAAATTATCAATGTGAAATCTTTGGAAAGGCTTTAGCTATAGAAATTGATGTATCAGGAAACATGCATATACCCAATGGAATCAATAACTAGAAATGTAATATGTGTGGAAGAGCATATTTAAAACGCAGAGTGAAGGTTTTGAATTTTTTTGGTATTTTATAGTCTTGACTGCCCGACATTGCTTGCTTACTTTGATACGGGTTCTTCCATAGTTGAATGGACTTCACGTATTGTTGAAAGCCACAACTGTCTGCATCGTAGACACGATCGCCAAGACCATGCTGATTTTGTTGACCGGCCACGATGTACTGTCTATATTGAGCCAATTGCAAATTAAATTGTGTACATATTTCGAAACAGGCACATATATTTCACACAAGTACGATAATAATAGCCTCGTGGAACGTATATAAATTTCCCATGACAAGCCCTAAGTATTATGAAAGTTGTTTCGGGTGTTGATTTCTTGCAAATATAACTGAGTACACAAAATGTCATCATCACCTCCGACGTTATCAGGATGTATTCCAGTGGTCGGGAACCGATGGCTCGCGAGCCATATATGGCTCTTTTGAGTATAAGATATGGCTCTTT
>ATSW01001521.1:0-10351 GCA_000444245.1 Botryllus schlosseri
GTCTCAGTCGTTTTGCGATAACTTGAACATTTCGTTACGACGTTCGGCGGCAATTCAACTTCCCTTTGACTGGCAATCAAAGCTCTTGGTGCTCTTTCCATCTCGAATGCAATAGCGTCTGCGGAGCTGTCGTTGATTCTAACCCGGTTTGTCGGCCAGTTCGTCTGCGATGCGACAATCCACGGCGGCCCATTCCAGTACAAGTCTGAGGCTTTCAATTCATGCAGAGTTACCCCACGGCTAACTACATCAGCCGGATTGTCTTTGCCCGGGCAATGACCCCAGACATTTGCGTCGAATAAGCTGTGAATCTCTTCAACACGGTTTCTGACGAAGATTTTCCATGTCGAACTCGGTTTGTTGATCCATGCGAGAACGATTTCAGAATCGGTCCAAAGACGCGTGCATTCTACATCAAGATGTAATTGCTCAATGACGTAATTTGTCAATCTCGCGAGAATTACTGCTCCCATGAGTTCAAGACGAGCGATGGTTTGAGACTTTAAGGGCGCGACTCTTGCTTTAGCCATGACCAAAATGGATTCTTTCTTTCCACTGCAGTTGTGATATACAATGTATACCATTGCGCCGTATGCCTTTTCGGAGGCATCGCAAAATCCATGAATTTCAACCTTCTGTTTGGCATTCCCTCGGAAAAGATGGCGAGGAACGACAATCGACGATATGTCCTCTAGTTCCTCCGCCCATTTGCCAAACTCGATTGCTTCCAATTCTGGTAATGCCTCGTCCCAATCGATTTTCAAACGCCAAATCCGTTGCATTTGTATCTTCGGAACGATTGTATATCCAGCGAGAAACCCAAACACGTCATATATCGAACTCAGCGTGCTGAGAACAATGCGCTTCGATGGCACTTGTGGGATGTTGACCAGTTTATCGGATACGTTGACGAAGAAGGTATCAGATGCCGTATTCCAGCGTAGTCCAAGCGCAGTTGGTGTGATCACATCGTCTGTTCGGTCGAAAGCAATCACTGAATGCGGGTGTCGATCGCGTGACGGTATAACATCCATCACCTCTTCGGAATTCGATACAAACTTTGTCATGTGCCATCCGCCAGACTCGAAAAACGTAACTGCGTTGCGATACAGATTAACGACTTCTTTAAGGCTGTCACCACCTGTGTGAAGATCGTCTACGTATAGCGATTCCCTAAGTTCTTCACAAAGTCTGGGATATTGGCGTCTCATGTCTTCTCGGTCGGCATGCATGTGCGTGCAAGAAATTGCCCCACACGGAGAATAGTTTACACCGAACATTAGTGAAGTCATTACCATTTTCTTCGGTTCGCTACTCGCATCGCAATCTCGCCAAAGGAAGAGTTGGTATCTGTAATACTGCGGCAGAATCTTCGTCTGTGGAAACATCTTCTCAATATCACCACTCAAAGCAATACGGTGTGTGCGGAACCGAAGTAGAACCCCACCCAAATCAGGCTGTAGCGCAGGACCAGGCAAAAGACAATCATTCAACGAATTGCCGTTTTTATCAGGATGGCTTGCATTGAACACCAACCGAAATTTGGTCGATACGCTCGACTCCTTGATCACACCATGGTGTGGAATGAAATAGCAATCACCGTCGCGTTCGAAGCGATCAATCTCGCTCGCGGTAAGCTGCCTCGCAAACTTATGATCGACCAGTTCCCGCATTGCTCGGATGTACCTTTCCCTCATTTCAGGGTTCTTCTCGAGTCTTCTTTCCGTAGACTCAAGCAACTTCTTCGCAGTTCTGTAATTGTTAGAGAGCTTCGGTGCGTCCTGTCGAAATGGCAGTGGGATTTCGTACCGTACCCCGTTAAATATAGTTTCTGCTTCAAACAACGCAACCGCTCTCTCTTCATCTGCGGTCATTTTAACACAGCTGTCGGTGATACCGATGGCGTCGAGACTCCAAAATTTCTCAATTTCGCAATTCAGTACGCAAGTCTGATTGTTCTCACTATCGGCAGTGACGCTCGGCGCATGGACAAAAAGACACGATGGCTTTGGATCGCCGCGACCTGAAATTGGTCCCAACAATGCGTATCCAAATATGGTCTCGAACGCAGTTAAACGAGATTCTCCTTCCCTTGGCCTAATGACTCCACTCAGCATAATTTCGCTCAGCAATGCACTACCGACCAGGATATCTATCTCAGCCCCTGCAGACACGTTGGGATCTGCCAGACGAACGCCCTTTAAGTGCGGGTGATCTTCAAGCTGAATATTCACTGGATGTAATGGTGCTCCGAGAGGCCCAGACTTGATGTAGGCTTCAAATGCGATAGTCGGTTCATTAGCTATCAAGGGCACAAGCTCCATCTCGGCTACTGATACCTTCGTTTTGGTTTCGTGTCCACCAAACCCTTGTACCGCAATGTGCTTTGTTGCACTTGGAATCAGTTTTAACGTTTCCGCAACTCGTTGACTGACAAAGGTCTTCTCACTCAAGGTGTCGAGCGCAAGACGGACAATCGTGTCTCGATCACCACTTCTGACCCTTGCCAATGCTGTAGGTGAAACGACTCTGTCTTCATTGGAAACGATAGGCTTCCGTTTGGCGTGAAATGTGGATTGACTTTCACTTGCTGCTGCGATGAGGCTCTTCGCCGTCTCCTCGGTCTTCAACTCAGGCGGACAGCTGATCATTTCATTGTGACGATAACCGCACTCGCTGCATTTCTTCTTTCGACAATGATGCTGTCGAGGCGAAAATGGTACGATAAGACAACGAAAACATAGCTTGTTGTCGTCCACAAATTGACGCCGCTCAATTTTGTTGAGACCGATGAATTTTTTGCATGCGGTGACCACGTGGTCAGCATTACAGCAAGGACAAGCGATGCCTTGTTTCGGATCTTGCTTCGTGTCTTCCTTCTCCCGTGATTCGAGAGTGACAAGGCTTTGTGCGGATGTTAACCGGTCATTCGAACGCTTTTCCCACTTGTTCTTGTTATTATCATTTTTGCTAGACTTTCCTTCGCCCTTGATTGCGGTTTTGGAAATCATGGCGTCCAGTTCTTTATGACAAAACTTGAACAGGTCGTCGGTAGTTGGAGTTCTATCATCCTCCGTTATCCCGTCTCAGGACGTTCCCAATTCATTCGTACGCCAGTAGGCAAATGACTTTCGATCATGGGAACCACAACCATATCTCTCGTGGCGTCGTGAGTTTCCAGAGCAGCTACTCGGTTACACATCTCTTCAATGAAAATACCGAACTGTGTGGCTTCGTTTGCTGGGGTTGACGCGGTCATGATGGATTGCACTATCTGTCGGACGACAATATGCTCTCGTCCAAATTTCTTATGGACCGTGGCTATACATTCGTCATATTCGGTTTCAAGTCCATCTTTGCCAGCCAAGACAGCAGCAGCAGGGCCAGTCAATGCTTGAATAAGGTATCTCATCTTGTAGAATTGGCTCACATCGCGATTCTCGTGCACGAGGGAACGAAACTCTTCCCACCATTTTCGAAAGTGCAGAACATTGCCGTCGAAGGATGGGATCTTAAAGCCAGCCGGTAGCGCTCCAGCTCTTGATTCTCGCCGTTCGCGTTTCTCAATAACGTCGACCCGGTTCTCTCCAAGATCGGTGGCGCTTTTGATTTGTTTCCCGGTATCATAAATTCGTTGAATCAGGGTGTCTTTCTTCTCGTCGCCGTCTAGCGCATCAATTTTGTCGTCCAGGATTTTGCTCAGTCTGGTATCAATTTTACCAAGCCGACTGAGCGACCCTTTGATAGCATGCTTCGAAGCGTTATTTTCCAACTCGGCTTTTAATGCACGGATGGTATCGATGCTTTCCTTTTCGAGACGATCCACAGCGCGCTTTACCGACTGATAATCGCTTACACTCGAACCACTGGAATTATGGCTGTTATGAGAGGTCATAGAGGCGAAAAACTCTCTCTGCGTCTTCAGCATTTGCTCCAAGTCTTCTCGTCGGCGTGCTTCGAGGAGTTCATCTCTTTCCTCCTTTCGACGTAATTCTTCAACGCGCTGTTCTTCACGACGTCGTTCATCAAATGCACGATTTTCTTCTTGTTTCATCAAGAACGTCATCAGCAATGTCATGGGGTCGTGACCAAACGAAGCAGGTGGCGAAACGTTGGAAGGAGTCGCATGAGGGTTCGCGTGGATGCTTGTTGCTCCGGACTCGGGTGATCTGCTGGCAGATGGTTCTATTTTATAATCGATGATGCTCGTGTCAACGAATTCCTTAGGAGGTGAATCTGGTGCTGGTGACGACTGAGTATTCGGTTCCCCAGATTCGCGTTGTAGAAGTCTCTCACGTAACTGTGCCGCGGTTCCGTGTGTAGACAGACCGAACTTTTCACATTCGTTCTCCAAATCACCTTTACTGAGCGATAGGATCGGATTCGCTTGTTGCGGAGGTGGTGTGCGCTGCATCGTCTATGACGTTATTATCACTTGCAAATCTTCAGACTTTTGTAGACGTCGTATTTAAAGATGTAGAATTTTATTAACAAAATTCCCAAAAAAGATCAGCGACTTGCAAACAGATAAATCGAAGTCAAGACGAGAAATTACTCCAACACCTCACACCGTGAGAGTTTAAATACGATGCCGTCTCAGCCCGTAATGGTCTTCGAAACGTGTCAATTCGGCGCGTCGTTCAATAAAGGTAACCGTCGTACACAGCGATCAAAAACGAACTGCTTACAAAGCACAAACCAACGTACACCTTAGGTAACACGCACTAGGTAATTAACTTAGTGAAAAACAATCAAGCAATCAAGTCGGCTAGAATCTCTTCGGCTTGCGTATCGCACGACCACTTGACGTTCGCTTTACAACACAAGTAATCCGTCTTTATTAATTTCTTATCATCGGTTGGCGAAACAAATCTCTTGATCATTGTTGGCATAGAAACAAAACTTGATGAATGAAAGTGTAACGTATACTTCAATATATGCTCAAGTCAATGGGGCATCTGTGATCGCTCAAAATTTTCAATATTCTCTCAAGAATTAAAGCTGCATACAAGTAGGGTTACATTTAAAACAAAAATCAATTTAAAACAAACATGTTTAAAACGATAGGCCCTTGTTTAAAACATGTTTTTTTAAAGCTAGGACGTCAGGAATATTTAATTGTGACGTCATAGTGGGTTGACATTGACAATTGAAAATATAGGGTAAATATAGCTCCTTTGACGAAATATCTGTACTATTGCTGTTGAACCGACTATTTTGAGGGTTCCAAGCATCCCACATCGATATACTTCGACGATATCGGGTACCGCCAGATTCACGGAGGCCATTTATGAAGAAACATAGCGTATGTATTTATGTATATTTAGCATAAAGTGCTTACAGGAAAATTAGAATTAAACTGAAACTAATTTGACTAAAACCATTTGACGCGGTAAACAAGCATAGTAGCAGATTGGTGTGGCAGCGGGCCCCATTATAATGTAAGAATGTAAACCTCCCTTGGCCTTATGTAGCTTACTCCTGATCTAGCTAGCCCATACTCACGCAGAACGACGAGTCGTTCGTATCATTACTTTGCATACGAATCAAGTATTCATCAATAAAATCTCGTGGATTCTCGGGGTCCAGTGACCTTTTGTGTTCCTCCCATATCTTTCTCAAAATTTCTTGAATGAGAAAAGATTTATTTCATCGACTCGTCGAAGAGATGGTGAAACGCTGTATTGTCGCACGATAGAAATATAAGACTGTCAGATCCTATAGCACGTTCACTCGAAACAATTTTATGAAAGCATCGAAGTCCTTTTGGAAGCTATTTTAGGGGTGGTACGAACCCCTAAAACAGTGGTTCTCAACCTTTTTGACCTCGCGGCACACTTTGAAAATGAAAAATAGTTCGCGGCACACTAGCACAGTGGTTCTGAACTCATTTGGCTTACGGCACAGGCAAACTACCGGAATGCGTATAACAGCAACCATAGTCTTACAGAGGTGGTCATACTGACGAAGTACTTCCACCTTTTCGGAGCACTCAAGTAGGTTTTTCTCTGCTCGAGTTTTCTTTTATCTCTGCGGATATCTCACAAATACGGCTGCGAATGGTATCATTAGACATGGGAATCGTTTTCAATTCTTCCCAAGCATTTCTTTATAATTTTATTGCAGGACGGAAGACGAACTTTCTAATCTTCCATCTGAGGTTTGAATTATCAGCTATTACCGCTGTTACCACATACATGGCCTGCTGAGATCTCGTTTAAACTTCAGGCTGAGCTTAATGTTATAAGATTGGCTTGATAATAAAGTCTGCCCCCTACCGCATTGTCGATGTAATTGACCGTCGCATCGAAGAGTTCAATCACTGATCGCCACTAACAAATACAGAGGCGTAGAGGTGTATTATACATGGATGCCATACGCATTTCCACGCAGATCGTGTCACCTGTGATGATAGTATACCTCAATAGTGTTACTGGCATCCACCCGCAGTTCAATTGTCGTTCCAACAAACCGGAATAATAAACCTCAGCGGCGTGGAAATTTGTAACTGACATAATTATTAGGGATGGTGTGAACCTCTGAAAGGTTCAGGTTCGTGTGAACGTGAACCTTTTTGAAAGGTTCTGTGTGAACACGAACGTGAACCTCATGACGTCACGTGACGTCATATTGCTAATTTAAACCCCATATTTCAATGAGGTGATTGCCCATATTAATCTACTGTACACGATACCGAGCGACGACTCGGGGCCACATAATAGCTCAGTACTTAAGTACATATTGACGTTTGAAACGTCGCCAAATGTATCAACTGGGGCAATCAAATGATATAATAATCCCATAAAATCAGTATCTTGCGTCGCTTTTCCAACAATTTCGACCTGATCGGACAATGTATTCGGCGTCTGAGTACTGCCACATGGATATTGAGCAGAGTGTAAAATGGGTTTCAATACTTGCTACCGATTAACAAGTTATACAGCAGTATAGTCAACACCCCAGTCGCACGGATTTGGTTTTTATGATACAGTATACATATGTAGTAAAGATTGACCCCGTACGCCTGCTAGATTTTTACATCAGAAGACGATATCAATCTCATTGATTGGTTGAATAAGGATCATTTGCTGACAAAATACAGTATATATTTCGCTCTTGATGTCATGTGATTGCGGGTCAAGCTCACAGCACAGAGACACTAAATATGCACAAACGGAAGGCTGGATATTTCGAGCAAACTATTGTAACAATACAAGTAAATTTTTGAGATTGTCAACGGCATGCTCGTTTAGTGTTGAATGTTTATGCTGCCAGCCCCATGCATAGTGGCCCGCAGTTGAAAGTCAATAAATTTGCACCAAAGATGTTATAATGAAGTGTGAAAATTGCAATATATGAAAAAGGTTCACAGTGCAGAACCTACCAAGGTTCTGTTGTGAACGCGAACCTCAAAATTTCCGAGGTTCACACACAGAACACGAACGTGAACCTCACGTTCACACCATCCCTAATAATTATATTACATTTACCCCTTAATACTCGAATTTATCGCATGCAACATAACGTTGCGCCCTGAGCAGACTTGGACAACTAGAAAATTTCCAGCTTTTCCAAATTAGATTAGAATTAGATTACCGGAATTTCGATCTAATTTAGTGAAATTAGACAATCAGAATTATCTAGTTGTCCAGGCATATATACTTGGACAACTAGAAAATTTTCAGCTTTTCCAAATTAGATTAGAATTAGATTACTGGCATTTCGATCTAATTTAGTGAAATTAGACAACTAGAATTATCTAGTTGTCCAGGCATATATACCTACTTGGACAACTAGAAAATTTTCAGCTTTTCCAAATTAGATTAGAATTGGATTACTGGCATTTCGCTCTAATTTAGTGAAATTAGACAACTAGAATTATCTAGTTGTCCAAGTCTGGCCCTGAGCCTACATTTTACCTGCAGTGCTGGTACGCTACCTAACAATGGCAATGTGAACGGCTATGTTCGTAAATTCTAATTTGTAAACGTGAACATCACTTCCAAATGAGTTCATTTCTCGATGGTGAGAATGCCTTCCTAGGTGTTGNAGGTTTATGTAGGCTCCTACTCGTCCTCCGATCTGCAAAAGCAGTGTCTTACGAAAAATGCTCCGTGCTANAAGTTGGCATCTCAGGAATCNAAATAAGTAATATCGGTATGGTGTAAAGTGNNNANNGATNATCNANGACANAGCNTATGTCAAGAATACGACTACAAATAGAAACAGAAAAGGTCATCAACCTGCGTGATGNCCTTGTTCTGCCTCCGGTTCTGTGGGGGGTGACAAGTAAAAGGTGAACGCTTCGGCCACACCTCAATATCNCGGTACANTTGCCCAATTTTNGTTATCACCGTCCNAAATNCTACTNTGCGTGGCCAAACTAGCGTATNACACCCATTGGCGGTGGAAGCCNNAGTTTGACTCATGGNAGTGTAGTAGCAANTTACGAAGCGTCGCAGATTTATTAGATTCTCCGCCCCTACACGTTGCTNTGCTCAGAGCGTATTTNCAATATAAAGCCCAGAGAAAGACCCAATTCATGACCTATAATGGGGATGTCAGACTGAGATACTAGATTGAGNTACTGTAACTACGGTCGCCTAGACATCCTTATATCTGTTCACTGCATCCGATTGTGCATCGCNTGTTTTGATCGGGAAATTCAATAGGAAAACCAACATTGACACACTGAAAATTTGGATTTTTGTTATACTTCGACATAGTTTACCACATTTACTCGCGGCACACATGAGCAGTCCAATTGGCACACTAGTGTGCGGCGGCACACCGGTTGAGAACCACTGCCCTAAAACGTTCAGGTTCGTGTGAACGCGAGCGTTTTTGAAAGGTTCTGTGTGAACGTTAACGTGAACCTATGGCGTCACGTGATGTCATATTGATAATTCCGACCTTACATTTCAGTGAAGTGATATACCAGATACCTAGCGACGACCCCAGGCCACAATCATGCCATATTGCTGAAGGCTACAGCATGCTGAATTTTTAACCGTCACCAAATGTATCAACTGGAGCAGTCAAATGCTATAATAATCGCATAAAATCAATCTCTTCCGTGGCTTTGCCAGCAATTTCGATTTGCATGGGAATATAAGCTTACGCCTTAACGGCCTAGGCCAGATCGGACAATATATTCGGCGTCCGATCATTACTATATTGATTTTGAGCAGAGTGTAAAACGGGTTTCTATACTTGCTACCAATATCACCCCATAAATAAGCTATAGAGTACCCGACACCCAATCGCACGGATTCGGTTTTAATGTTACAATAAACATGTCAAATCAAGATGGATCCCGTACGCCATCGAGATTTTTTACATTAGACAACGATGTATTCTTCATATCAATTTCATTGATTGGTGTAATAAGCATCATTCGATGACTACATACGTGTAGTGTATTTCGTTCGTTCTTGATGTTGTGTGATTGCGGGTCAAGCTCACGGTAGAGAGTCACTAAATATTCACAAACGTAAAGCTGATTATTGCGAGCAAACTTTTGTAACAAAGCAAGTAAAGATTTTGAGATCGACAAGGTGCATGCTCATGTAGTTTTGAATTTTTATGCTATCAGCGCCATGCATAGAGTGGGCCGAAGGTGAGATGCAAAGAATTCCAACCAAAGATGTTATATGACGTGAAAAATGTAATACCTGAAAAAGGTCTACACTGCAGAACCTACCAAGGTTCGTTTGTGAAAGTGAACCTCTAAATTTCGGAGGTTCACACACAGAACGCGAACGTGAACCTCACGTTCACACAATCCCTACTATTCAGTACAATGCTTGTATATGGTGCAGTTAATGAGGAACTAACTGAACCATTTCCCCAGGACATTCGAACTATGGAAGTGGGAGCTCGTCACCAAGATCTTTGTAATGAGTTAATAATGTGGGAATGCGGCTGGATGTTCTATCGTGTTGATCTCGGTAATGTGTACAAGAAAATCATATGCTAAACAGTTTAAAGGTCATGAAAAATAGCTGTACACATCTATATTTTCTTTTATTTCATTGGAAAGTACAAGTTCGGTGATATCTTGAAAATGATATGCCAGAAAAAAATTATTGGCAGATTTGGAATCAGAGTGAAAAATATACCGAAAATCACAAACTCACGTTCTCATTTAAAAAAAATCCAGTGAAATGTTGTTTGCCAGTGATAATATCAGACATCGGAAAATTTCTGGAGCATTTGCTTTTATTTTTGCATTATGATATGAAATATATTAGGAAACAGTACACTGCAATTACGGCAGGAAGTAATGGTAGGATGTAATAAGCGACTGACAGTATCCAGACTTGCCGTTGACTTTGTCTATAGTCTATAC
>ATSW01001522.1:0-10497 GCA_000444245.1 Botryllus schlosseri
GCATAACAAGCGTGTCAGATTTGGGTTGTATGTAGGGTGGTTTTCAATAATCACCTATCGGTAGTTGGTTGACCAAAACGATCACCTAATTTTATTAATGACATTCTTCAAGAAGTTATCTGCCTAAGGCCCTATGTACTCTGTCGTAATTATTTTCTGGGCTTCAATACTGACATTATTCCCAGAGAACATTAGATAATGTTTCCTTATAAGGATTATTGATGGGTAATCACACCTCTGTTGTTTGACAACGACACATGTGTGATGAAAGGCGTCTTATAGGCCGCCGTGCCAGTTAGTTTCAACTTCAACGAAAGCTGTACAGAATACATAAACAGCAATTCATAATCTATACGGCTATCGCCAACAAATATATGTCGTCCTCATTTTTAAAGACATGCATGTTCCTATATTGGTATATTACGGATGTTAAAGCACACAAGAATTTACAGTTCAAACATTAAATTACGCCATACACTTTATGGTTTAACCGTGTCTCATCTCCAATCTAATCTTTGGAGTGCAAAAAAAGTAAATAAAGAAATACCATGCATTACATTACAGGCTATACATTAAAATTAGTACTTCACCATACAGGCAAATATACAATTCATAAGTGTCTACAAAATGCGAATAATGATACAGGACGAGTGGCCACTATTGCTTGACACGAACTCANGACACTATATTGCTTTAAAAGGGTCATATAAAGACNCCATAAAACAGAGNNTNATAACTCGGTTCACAAGCATTATGTTATTTCGATATCTCAGCTCAACGTGGATTTTTCTAACAAAATGACATTTAAACATTAATACAATGCGTCAAGACTGCTTACTACAACTATACACTTTTGGTAAATATTTATTTTTGATTAGCCTATATCTAGATACTCGATCCTTATCCATTATGAGCTCCTAGTACTATAAAGACATATTTTATTCATTTCCGAAATATGCTCAATTTCAAATCTTCCACTTTTTACTACATTCTGACACTAGTCACCAACATCTTTACAATTAATACAACTAATCTTGCTCGCATGATGCTTCTACTGGCAAAATACGGTTCATTTGTTATCATTACATTTGCATTTTAAGATCCGACTATATACTTCTGATATCCGCTAACACTATCCTATTTCTCGAATCCAAAAAGGTCTGGAATCACCGTCCTGTTTAGATCCGCGCTAATACAATAATGACGGCGACTAACGTATTATCCTATGTGTGTGACGATCAACATCTGGCCATATGTCCAAGCTTCCGGTATTTAAATTCAGCTAACTTCCTTATCGCATCACTCGGGCATTTAACTTGGTGATGTATTTTCTAGTTTATGATGTCATGGTCATCAACCTCAATTTAATTTCAATTTGGGTTTCAACAAATAAAAAAAATTCATATAAACCTTTTGGGTTGCATCGTTATTCAACATTTTGATCAGTCCGTAGATTTTGATAATAATCCGTGATATCTCAAAACATACACAACAATCCGTATTTTATATAGCGCCAGTTAGCCATAGTTGTTAATTGTTATGCATTCATCAGCGCAACTAAATCCTAGAATTACGGGTCCCCAATTGATGATCGTTTGGGTATAATAACCGTAATGCCACGGTTTTTCCCGCTTCTATACCGACTCGTTTATCAATCCCTTTCCTAATTGTGTCACATTATGTTTCGCCTGCAAACATATTCACATATTTTATATCGGTATTTGTGATAAATTACATCGGTATTTGTAATAAATAACATAAATTCACGGGGCTCGATTTTATAGAACTACTAAAGTAGTATCAACACCTTTATTTCCCATTTCTGCCTTAAAAGCACACAGGTTATTGTAATTTCCACCCGGTAAAAAGCAGTGTGCCCATTAATAATTTTCCGTTTATGACACGGCGGACTTCGCATGAGCGCCGGGACGAAACACCGTTGACTTAGGGCAGATCGTGCACAAGCTCCATAAGTTTGGTATGATGTCTTCAGCACGTGTTATTTAAAATAAAACGCATGCCAGGTTTGAGATTGGGGCCACAGTTCGGAGCGTATCAGTAGATTTATCTACAAGCCCGATACCACGGAGTTTTTCCAGGCATGTGGCATTTTCAAATCTGATGACAAAGACCACTCCGATATCGTTTTCACACCTTCCAATCTTTCCATTGTATCGTAGTCTTATGATACATTGATTTGATAAATTTGAACTGAAAGTCAATCTTTCTTTCCATAATATTCTGCCAAACTTCATCTCAAGCCAGTGTTGCCAACTCCGGATGGAAGAAAATCGCTAAAACTGGGGTCAAAAATCGCTAGATGTCGCTAAATATTAAGAAAAAGGCGCTAAAAAATAGCGCTAAATCTACATTAATTGCTAAAGGTGTTAAATTGAACCATGATATCAATACATTCTTCTGAGCTACATTTCACACGTCTGGGGCCAAAGTCACTTATCATATTTCTAGTTCATAATACGAAATAGTCATCTCTAAGCGGGACAAAACGTGCAGTGCATTTCGATAAAGCATACCCGCTCACTATATAAGCGTGCCTTGCTCGATGCGTCCGTGAATACGTGATGCGTTGTACCGTGGAAATGCACTTAACTTCTTCTCTAAACTGTGTTTGAGTACTTAAACACGACATGCGACTTGACACACGTGTACACGACATGCGAGATGCGACTTGACCCGACACAACACGACTTGAACTGGGTTTGCCAGCCACTATAATCCGAGGACCAACCCGGGGTATGAAATGTAATTAATCTGGTCTTTACCGAAAGCTAGTGTCACACTGATTCCGAAAATATGAATCACATTCTTGTCAAGACAATGGAACGACCTCAAAACAGCCTCCGCAGTCTGAAAATCGGCATTGATCGGAACAATCGCTGGACGAAATTGGTCACTGTTATGTGCATTGTGTTGCGGCGGTGCCATTGTTGGAGCAATGCCGGTTTCCAAACTTTGAGGGCTGTTTCGGGTTCCATGGTTCCATTGTCTGGACGAGATTTTATTTTGTATTTTCGAAATCACTGCGACACTATCTTTCGATCATGGCCAATTATATTAAATTTCAGCGCTCAGGTCGCCAGATGTAGCACTGTCAATTATGATACTCAGCAAGAAGAGACACTGTTTGCCCATGCGTAACCGCCAGGAGTTGCGTATCTACTATCCAAAGTCATTCAATCATGACGAGTCGTCCCAACGTATTTTCATGGAGCGAGAAATGTTGCACAACTTGATGTTATGTCAGCCAGAACTGATCTTTATTGGTTATTTTCGGTAAAAAAGAGCTAAATAATCGCTAAATACTTTTTCAAAAATCGCTAGATTTATCGCTAGGCGCTAGATCCATATTTTTTGGCGCTAAACCAGATGAAAAATCGCTAGATCTAGCGCGAAAATCGCTAAATTGGCAACACTGTCTCAAGCTGCCCGGGTGTAGGGAAAGGTGGAGCAAAGCACAATGGGCCAAAACGTCATACGTCATAAACGCAGTTCGAATCCATAAATATAGGTCTACCTATGAACTCTAGCAAAATAATGGATGAACATAAATCGCAAATTTCAGAAGACGAATTTTAAGATACGAAGAACTAACGATGCGAAAGCACATCCACTTGAAAAAAGTACCTTTTTGTCCCATTGCTCCCGATCAGCGGGGTACAATGAGACAAGTGAGAAGTGATGGGGGGAAATGGGACAGTATTAAAAAATTTCACACCGCATCAGTTAGCAAGAAACTGAGAACTGTCGAAGAAAAGGATGAATGAGCAGTTGTCCAAGACCAGTTTTAGTTTACAGCACATATTGGTTTGTTTAAAAAGAACGGCTCCATGCCTAGGGACACGTGTCCCCACCGTGCATTAAGACACATTTTTATACGCCGTCGGTGTTTCTACTAGATTTATGTTTATTTAGGCTACGAAATAATTTTTAAATCCCATTCCAGCTCGCACTCCACCATTGGGGGCTTGGGGTGTAATTCTGTTACGGCCGTATACGTTATCATTATAAGATTTACCGGAAAGCTGATAGAAGTCCTGTCTTCCAATAATTAGAAGACTCGTAATTATTCATCTCGAGCTTAATATGTTTAAACGTCATGGTAAGATTATTCATGAGTTTCTGGAGGGTGAGCGTCATCGGGCGGGTCACTTGTAATCACTTAGTTAGTTGAAGCATGTTCTTACTTCGTGACCTCCGGAAAAAGTTATCGCCACTCAAAAGATCGCTCGCACGTATAGCAAAACCAATTAAAAGAGAGGGAGATGTCTTTGGTGAGATACGAACGATTCCCAATTCGCATTTATTCACGGGACGCAATATTTATTAAATATGCTGATTGCAAAGACAGGGCTATCCCGCGTAACCTTCGGCCAAGGTTCTATCGCCAGCGATGGTTCTGGGATCGCACTTCGTGTTGACTAAAACCTATATTTGCTTTGGTGTGTCTTTTTGACGCCTAAAATCTGGAACCCATATAGTCGCGCAACCGCAGGCAGCACACAGTAATACAGATAGATTCAATTCTCTACATCATGCGTATTTTAATTTAGGCCTATTTTTTATTATTTTGAATCATCGAGAGGCGAGTATTCAACAATTAAACTGATTTATTGCGCGAAGCGCTACGAACAATTTCAAGTTGACTACATCTGCTCAGAAATACTCCATCTTATATTAATTTACGAAAAATTTCGAAAAATGCGGCCCTCCTGGATACGACAATGATCGCTATCAGCCCTTCATAATCAGTAGTTTTATTTTTTGCTTTCAAGGTTGTTTTATTAGATTCCACATACACGAAAATCAAACATCAAATTTAGCCTATATTGGTATTATAATCTATAGTATCGTTCGATGTAACAGTGTTTGATCTTGATGTTACCAGGTGTCTTATTTATTCTTCGAGATTATCCTCTCGCGTGCTGCTAATAAATCGCCCCAGGGCTTTCAGCGCTCGATCACTCTCGCACGGAATTAGCGTGCCGTTGAATCGCATTTTTCTTCTTCTTTACTTTCATTCAGTGTGCATGCCTCCTCTTTAGATCGCCTAGGCCAAGGTGGGTGTCAGATTCCATAGACTGCTCCTTGTCGCTTCGACATCTTCCTGTCTTTTCATTGTATCGCATTTTTTGTGGTGTATTGAACTGATAAAATTGCTAATAAACCAATGATGATGATGATGATGATCGTGTATCGCATCGCAAACAGCGTAAGTCTTGAGCGGGTGGAGATCAGAGAACAGTGGATTGTGATTATCATAAATGCCTGTGATTGTTTGCAGAAAGTCAAGGGTGTTTCGTTCGACAATGGTTTTTAAATCGACAGTTCAGTTTACTGACACAGTTTCCCACTGTACCATTGCAGGACACGAATGGCATTATAGACAGACTAGATGATTTCAGTTATTAAAGTAATTAGGGCGAAATGCCAGTAATCTAATTTGTGAATTGTCTCTATATGCTATAATTTTAAATTCGAATTTCCAATATTACTGAAAAATGCGACAACAGAAATGTGTAGTGTGAAACAAGCCCAGATTGGTGTAGAGACATTTGTCATTCTCGTGCTTGTGAGTATGAACTCTAATTCGGTATGAACTGCGAACTTGATTCAATTCAAGTCGATTCATAGTTTTGGCGACTTCAGTAATTCAGACTGAAAACTGCAGTTATAGATCTAATTTCAATCAGATTAATCTAATCTGATTTCCTAATTTTGTAGCAATAATGGCTATATTGAATACATACAAGTCAAAGCTTGAGATTACTGGACCACGGTCTGATATATCGACACCGCATGCCGTCACATGCCACCTCTTTCTGTCGTTTTGTGTTTCCATGTTATCTTCTATTACTTTTCATTCAGTGTGCATATGCCCCTTCTTCATTTCGCCAGGCCAAGGTGGGTGTCTGATTGGATGGAAATGTAATAATAATAATCTGAACTGAATGGTTATAGATGTTATGTGTAAACCTTGCATTGGTTTCCAGATGAGAGTAGGATATTTCGCGTTTGGAATAATCTGTTTCTCATGCTCCTTCTATTTCCTGTCACATGACTGTTCAAGATGGCTGCCCCACGCAAGCCCTGAGTCCCATATAGGGAGCTACGTGAGCAAAGAGGATGTCTACATCACGGTAAAAACCTGCGGGGAATTCCATCAATCGAGAGTCCCCCTGATCTTGATGACGTGGTGGGAGTCGTTGCGTCAGCAGGTTTATTTTTTTACTGACGAAGAAGATGGGAGGTTACGTGCACTGCTGGGTAACTGATCTTTCGTTTTTTTTTTCGCTCGCAAATCTCGGATATTGCTTTTAGGACTTTAATCTATAATTGAATCATCTATTCATATTGTAATAAACCAGAATATTTCCGGCTGACACTCATCAGTGGTAATCGTCATCAACTAGTAGAGATTTGGAAAGGACATTGTATAGCAACAATAATATCGCCAACTATGCCGTCACCGGGATACGATTGTTGATGTACGATGTTCTTTCCAATTCTCTACTATGGTTGCTGACGATTACCCCGATGAGTGTCAAGCGACAATCTTCGAGTTCATTTCGATATGAATATATCATTCAATTGTAAAATTAGGTTCTGTAGGCTACTTCCAAAAAAGCTCGTCAGTACTTTATTAGTTACGGAATAATTTATTAAATCGAAGACTTTTCATATAGCCTGCCCATCATTGTGACTTTGCAAAATGATATGGTAAAATAGTTATTCAAATGAAAACGAATTTAGTAAAGTATGGAGTTACAGTATAATTGTGAAGTAGGATATGCTAGACGCAGTCAACCGTTCCGATCTGATATCAGCCTTAAGACTTGTACAAACTACTGTATTTTCAAAATGCGTAACGAAAACTATCAGAACTAACTTTGGTCTCTTTATTCATGTTATTATTGCCGGTGGCGATTAAGGCAGTGATACGCTCCACAGGTGTAACACCAATGGACATTTCTATTCTAGGGCTATTTAACTAGCAGGGATCCATGACCCCTTCGTGGTACGAATCATCACATCAGGGTGTGCTTGTACGAGATGCATTGTGGAATTAGGCCTAGATGCTATCTGAAGCTTGAAAATATTTTGCACACCAACACAAAATGGAATATTTCCTGGGCCAATTTATTTAACTGAAATATATTCTTCGCGCCACGCGCGATAGGTTTTTTGATTTTATTTTAGATACCACCAGATATTGTGTAGAAAATGAACAGGGGGTACGAGAAATCTCATTGAAAGCACAAAGTTCTAAAAAGGTTAAGAAACACTAATATTACAATGAGATTACACAATTTTTAATATATCTAAGTTGCTATTGATCAGTTACAATCAAAGGCAGATCTAACGCTGATTTAATTTGACTTTGCCAAAGACATGGACAATAGCCTACTTATCAAGATTGTACTAGAAATCCGGATTAGGCAACACTGCTAAAATGCTGTGATATCTGAACAATATTTGGTAAATTCTAAAATATTCTACCTATATTTGTGACACGTCAAATTTCCGCGAGCTGGAATATTATAACGCTGTAATATTATAACGCGATTCATGGCTGCGTATTTCTTTCCAGGCGACCATCTTATCGCGACAGAGTGCGGGAAGAGCCACGCAAAGTAATTTGAGTTCATTTGCATGTTTGGGTGATCATGATCATTTCAGGAACAAACCTCTTCGGGGTACATTCTGTGGTCATAAACGAGCAATATTGACTCTTGCTGAAAATATAACATACCACTTCTTTTAGCCTCATATTTTTTCGTTGGAGGTGGTCGCCAACGAAGCAGCCTACTTGTTCATTTTTCAAAGTACTAAAATAGGTTTTCCTACTACCAATTCAAGGGGCCAAGTTCTAAAACTATTTTCTCCTGTTTTTGCGGTCATACTTCTTTCTTGTTACTTCAATGTCATGGTCACTGAATATATCTACGATGATTACACCTATTTGCGGAGTCATTACTCCCTTTGCATTAGTCCCGAAGATTAATCTTGTAATTTTGAAAGTATAGCCATCCCGGACGGCTAATAGTATGCAGATGTGGGTCAAAGTAATCATCGTCGATACTCGAGCTAAAGTAGAAATAGCTGTTTCAGGCCTATTTGCTGGCGATTAGTAGGCTATACTGACTAATGTCAACCGAAAATATTTAGGTTTATTTCAATATGAATATAATATTCAATTGTTATTGAGGTTCTGTACCTTTAAGAACGTCTTCAAAATCAACGAAATAAATATCAATTGTCGTGGATGTTAAGCGTCCCGGCTTTTTTCCCAGGTTCGACTTGTGCTGCAAATTCGGCCACGAATTCGATTACTTTCTCGAAAGCGGCAAAAAGTGAGTTACTAGATTTTCGCGCGTCACTTCAACGTGACGTGACTTTCGTTATCAGATGGTGGTGTCACTTGGACGACGACAATTACGTCAACGCCGACATTTTAATTGCTGTTCTTCGAGAGTACGATTGGAATTCGCCTCTCTATATCGGTAAACGTAGCCGCAATTTCGACCAAACGGTGAGTTTTCAACAGAGCTGGTCAAAGTATTCAACGTTGCTACTCAAGTAGGAGTAGAAGTAACGCCTCGAATTTCTGTCCAAGTACCATTTGAAGTAGTCTTTCACAAGAAATCTACTTCAAGTGGAAGTAGAAATGAAAGGCTGTAAAGTACTGGTGGATTATAGTTTCAAAAAAGAGATTTTCGCGGTCGCATATACTTTTAGCGGTACGTTGTGGTATCTACGTTCGCAAATGCAAGATGCTTCATCGCGGCTAACGCAAAACCAGTCATCAGTATTTGCAACTACTTCAGTAGGTAACTAAGTTTTGATGTAAGTGGGCAATACCTATATAGAGTACCAGGAAAAATCAAAGGAATTCGTTACTGACCACCTCTGGTTCACAATGTAGCTGCCGACATTAGCCGCTAAATTCGAGAACTAAAATAGGCCCTGAATACTGAATTTTTACTTACTTGGAAATAGATACTTCAACTTGCCGCTGAGTAGCAATTTATTAGGCTATATGTCACTATTTTTCTTCTCCCTCAGCATCGGTTCAGAGGAGAAAGCGTCACGTACCGATTCGCCACTGGAGGTGCCGGAATATGTATCACGAGGAAGATGGGCCGACTCGTATCTCCGTGGATGATGTAAGATATTTATGCCCCTGCTAACAAACATGTACAAAATACTGGATTTTCAAAATGCGCAACTATAAATAGAACTAGAACTAACGACTAGGGATGGCGTGAACGTGAGGTTCACGTTCGAGTTCTGTGCGTGAACCTCGGAAATTTAGAGGTCCACGTTCACAAACGAGCCTTGATAGGTTCTGCACTGTGTACCGTTTTCATATACTACAATTTTCACGTCATTATAACATCATTGGTTGAAATTTATTGCATTTCAACTGCGGGCCACTCTATGCATGCCGCTGGCAGCATAAAAAATCAACACTAAACGAGCATTCACCTTGACAATCTAAAAAAAAAAAAAAATTCCTGCTTTGTTACGAAAGTTTGTTCGAAATACCCAGCCTTCTGTTCGTGAATATTTGGTGACTCTCTGCTGTGAGGTTAACCCGCAATGAAACATTATCAGAAGCGAAATACGCTGCATTTAGTTAGTTAGCGAATAATGCTTAAATAATGCTTATTCAACCAATCAATGAAATTGATATCGTTGTCTGATGTAAAAAATCTATAGCAAGCGTACGGGGTCCATCTCGATTTCACATGTTTATTGTACCATGAACACCAAATCCGTGCGATTGAGGTGTTGGCTACTGCTGTATAACTTGTTGTCGTACCAGTAAACAGAAGACTCTTGTTTCGTTGGCTTTTACTAACTTAAATCTCGGCGTCAAATGCAACAGTAACAGTAACAGTAGCGATTTAAGTAACAGAGGAATTGGAAACTAATGATTAGAAAAGCAATGATTACATGATGCACGATGGCTTGAATACAAAAGACTATACGAATCACCACAATCTCCCCCACCAAATAAAATTGAATACAGAATTGGCACATTAGCACATCAAAATCACTTTACGCGGTCGCCGTACCATTCCGGACACTTTCTAACCCTATTAGATCGACGCGGAATTGACGTATGCGACGAATTGTCCTTCATTAACGAAGTCTCATTCTCGGGCTCTTTATCATCCAACGCATCGGCACGATCATTCGGTGTCGGAATGATTTCAGTCCTTGACGTATCGGCTCTCGCTTCCGGTTTCTCCACATCAATGGTGGTAGGGTTCGGAGCCAAGTCTCTCACGGACACGGTGGACTCTCTTCCATCTTCGTGGCGTATTAACGCGTACTTAGGATTCACATCAAGCAGCTCGACCGGGTCGCAAAGCGGTTCAGACTTCGAAGATCGATGGAAACGTCGCAACAGTACAGAGTCGGCGAAAAGTAACCAATCAGGAATCGAGGGTCCACTGAGACTGCCAAGGC
>KE605044.1:0-11518 GCA_000444245.1 Botryllus schlosseri
AAGGCGCTGTATTTACAGCGGGATCGGCGATGAGGAGCCCAGATAATTCTCCGACACATAGAAACATGGCCGAGCTGAGACTCGAACCAGCAACCATTGGTGTCGTGACTGCAGTGTGTTACCAACTGCGCCACCCGCTTCCCCATTTCATACAATGCATTAAAGTGTAGGTAGCACTATATACTTTGGTGTTTGCAATGCATTGCAGATGGCATTCAGCTTCGGAATGGGCATTAAAACTATCATTTTGAACGACAACAAGCTACAGAGCTTGTCTTCAGACCTGTTCGACGCGCTACCATCGCTAGAAACGCTGAGTCTTGGTGGAAATCCGTGGAAATGCGACTGCGAGTGAGCAAAATCCAGGGATATCTAGACTAGTAGTCTAGATATCCATGGTAAAATCCCTTGAAATATGACGCTTATTTTGGCAGTAATGACTCGTGTGTTTTAGTCTTCTCGGACTTTACGTATGGCTGCAGTTTGGCAACACCGACCTGCGAGAGCCTGATGCTGAATGCGCGAAGCCTCCGACTGTACAAGGAAAAAAGCTTAACACCTTCACTAACAACGGTATCTTGTAAAATCTCACTCACAGACACATAAATTCATTGGAGTCAGGAAATAACAGAACGGTCACTATGCGAAACCGATGCTTTCTATAATTTCACGAATGAAGAATTGCTGATTGGCTAAAACGGGAAATCACAATTGCGCATGTTACTAAAAGTAGGGTAGTTGTATTTTGGGATCCGGATAGAAAGACACTTTTTAAAAACATGAAATTTTGATTACCGGACCAGAGATCTGCAGATTCTAACAATTTTACGAGAAATTTTGGTATGCTGACTTAAAAAACAAGGTCATTTTTCCCGCTCGACTCCCGAACTCCAGTCCTAAACCCGAATGACATCTAGGCGTCCTCGGAAGACATTTTCGATTTCTTGAAAAAGTAGGACAAATCCTCCTAAAGGACTAAAAGAGGACATATGGTATGGTAACCCTACTAAAAGTAAAATTAGGTCACTATAGATACCATGAATTAAATTTACTAGAAATGGAGAGTATAGACTTTTCGATGTCTTGTAGCCTACTCATTATATGAGAATAGCACCGTGTTGGTATTTCAACAAATGTAGATATGCAAACCGCATGCCTGGAAGATGACGGCGAGGAAGATGAAGAGGATATTGACGAGAAAATTGACGAAGCGTGTAGAAGAGACAGTAATTCGACAGAGGTGGTTGACATATGTTATATATCAGACACTGTGTTTGCAAATCTGGGAGCAAAGGTAATGCGGGAAGAAATATGTTAATAACGTTCTCTGAAGTAGCATAATTCAGGATCACCAATTATTGTGCAGGTGTGCTTATATTGCGCCGCTACGGTGGATCCTGGGGAAATCGAAAGAAATCTGGCGGAAGCGACAGGTGTTGAACTCATTTATATTTCACTGTGTGTGATTTTGATCACGAACGTTGTCCGAACTACCGTCAAACTATACCACTACTTCAGTTCCGTATTAGCCTACATATAGCAGGGGGGCCAATGTTTTCGGCCAAAGAGACAAATGAGATTTACGAACCATTGCGTGGGCCACTTGAATGCTGATGACCTTTTGTAGTCGTTCAAAAGAAACAAAACGGATTCGGTAACGCTAAAAACAAAACTTATATTACTACGCATAAAACAGATAACATTGATATCATGGAACTCACTGTGTATCCACGTCCTATAGCCGCGCCAGGCGCGAAATCTTTTCAAAGTTGATAAACGAATTTGGTCAATAATAATAATGTTATACTTGCATATATTGCTGGTCGCCTCTGTATACCGCTGGGCTCATTTGACGAAGACATGATTTTTCGGCGCTTGGACAATGGACATATCAATATCGAAGATTTCGGCTAACATGCGTCTATCATTTCGTGCAAAGGTGTCATAGCCGACGATCTTTCTGCGAGTGCAGACCCATGTTGGACCACACGCTCTCTCGTAGTTGCGAATATAGTTGAACTCAATTTTGTAAACTGGGCGTATTTTTAATTTTCAGCAAGGGGTACCAATAATAACACAACAAGTAGAGTGAGAACAAATCGTGTGATGTGCTAAGAAAAATAACAAGCCAAATAAATCAGCCATATGAAATATTTTACTTTATTGTCATATATGAAGATCCATACGAAACAATGTTGCCGGCACCCGGATACGACAACGAATCGCAATACATCACGTATTTCGCGGTCAAGCTAAACTAATATTTGGTTGGCATTGTAAGTGCACAATAAATTACCTGGGTACTTTATGTATTTTTTATCTATAACTAATTTCGAGAATTACCACGCTGGCCACTCAAAACCTTCTCGGGGGCCACGATTTGGCCGCCCCTGACACAGGCTATATACCCTATAAATCCATGAGTGGGGAGAGGGATCTAGTTATCAGATTTCCGTCATAGTGTGAATCAGGTAAACGGCACTTTGATGTACTGGAGCCAAATTGTACTTTCACACCCCTTTCAACGGGTGTAGAATACGCCAATTCTCATGGAGATTGGCCTATATCCTATAGGAGTGTGTAGTGGGTTATCTGTTGGAATTTCTTGGAGTGGCAGGCCTCTACACGCAAACACTACACCCTTGAGATCTCCACAAGAATTGGTGTATTTGACTCATTTACCGGTTGAAAGGGGTATGAAATAACAATTTGGTACCAGAATGCCGTTCACGTTATTTACACCTCATTATATGGTGAAAATCCGATAAATATATATATTTATAGGCCTACCTGCTTACCCACCCACGGATTTACATGGTGGGTAATAGGGTATTGACTATCCATATTCAGGCGCAGACCTGACGTTACACTGGATCGCGCCCGATCCCGACGAAGATAAGAGCAATGAAACATCGGGTGACACAATATGTTTCGATAAAGTCAAGGTCAGTGTGTGTTTAGGATATCGCGGAGTCATGCTGACAGCCTTGTTTCGTTTGGAACTTCGGTGAATAAATTCGTATCAACTATATAGTAGAGTTACCATATGTCCTTTTGTCATCCTTTATCAGGAAATCGAAAATATCCTCCGAGGATGCCTAAATGTCCTTCTTTCTGGGAATTCGTCCTCCATTGTCGCTTTGAGAGCCAGGCCAATGGACACTTGACAGGCACAACTAAAAAAACGGCAAAATTTGCATCACATCAGTGTAGTTTGCGCGTCATTCGGGAGTCGAGTCAGCAAAATGACATTTTTTAGTCAACACAACATAATTTCTCGTCAAAGTTCTAAAATAGGCAGTTTTCTAGTTCGGTATCATGAATGTCCTCCTTTCCAGATCCCAATATATGGTGACCCTACTACATGTAGGCCTTCATAGGGTGCTGCACTGCTACATATAGCCTACGCTGAATGACAATAGAATCATCCTGTGTGTAAATTTCTAGCAATTGGAATGCATTTTATTTGGTAAAAAAAACAGGTATCTTTAATTTTTGTTTAGTCAAGTGACGGTGGTGTATACATTTGTGAGGCATCATTCGGGAATGCTACCGACCAACGGGAGGTTGAGATTATAATTAACGACCTTGCAAATAAGGTGGGCAGAAGGAATGCTTGTCTTAAAGGACATTTTATCGGGTTTTCTATCCAGGTCGGTATTGGACTTGCAATATTCTTCGGTACCGCACTGATCGTGGTTCTTCTGCTTCTCTTGCGATGGTGGGTGAAGGAAACGAGAGTGGAATAATATGAATCAGAAATCCGGGCGGAAAGTTTTTACTCCGCGATCCGATGGGAGTACAATCAATAACTCATAATTCATTGCACATAATAAATAGCCAGACATTGAGTAATGGGAATGCATGTACTGTATTTGGTGGTTCGCCGTCTAACTAGATCTATTTGAATCAGAAATGACTTCTGCAAGGACAGTTATAATATAACGTTTCAGTCCATGTGAATGCAGTTGCAGACCACTCGGTCACTTTTTGGGGTAAGATAAGTTAGATAGGACCGGCAACTATACATACTAACGTTGATTGATCAGATTACTCTGATGTATTTCGCATGTAACAGCATGNATTGCATATCTTTGTGCTCGAGTATTCGCCGTGCCGCACGAAAAGAGCCGTGACGTCGGCATCCGTATAGCTTATCTGCCTAACTGGAGCAAATGTAAGACGCGTGGTATCTTTGATATTTCTAGCAACTTNAGCATAGTGGAGACGACACTCGAATAACGTTTGNCCTCNAAAATACGAGTATAGTCCCTTATTGGTAGAAATTTCCGAGGATGTTGCACCTCCACAGCCTCNAGTTAGAGATATCCTCCAATATCAATATTCATATTCTCATGAAATAAAAAATTCCATTACCAGTCTATTCGCCTGCAGCACGTCA
Organism: Botryllus schlosseri; assembly: GCA_000444245.1. Classification (NCBI taxonomy): domain Eukaryota; kingdom Metazoa; phylum Chordata; class Ascidiacea; order Stolidobranchia; family Styelidae; genus Botryllus; species Botryllus schlosseri. The sequence goes on from KE605044.1 coordinate 4,403, forward strand.
GCTTGACCACTCGTCTACATCGAGAATCTCNTTCACAACAGGCATAGACCACNAAATCAGTTGCCAAACGGTTTTTAATTGCACATTAATAGGAACAGGCCGAATTCCCGATTCAGACAAAATAACACCGTTCATCTACCAAACTTTTGTTACACCTATACTATATTTNATGACGGTAATGACAGTTACTATAAAACCACTCATGAAACTTCATCCGCAGCATTCACGAATTCAACCATCTCTTCAAAGACGACAACGCATTGTTAAAGGTCCTAAACGCCGGGTGCGTACCGCGATAATTCAACAGAAGAGTGCCAGCTTCNGGTAAATGNCCGAGGTCCTGCAATTGCCTGGCNAGNTGATGNACGTAGCGTTCGGTATCGGGGCTTTCGCTGGAAACGAGATATTCAGAAATCTTAGCGTAATATAAAGTGCCTATAGTGTGAACGGCGATNGATTTTTCTAACATNAAATCCAATATCTCTTCATCGCATTGACTTGGTCCCATCGTCNNAACGCTCTTTATCGCGGTTACGATTTCATCCTGCAATTCAGGTAGATCAGCCAGTAAGCCGAATTTTATCGCAAAGAACGCCGCCTTTGCTTCGACTAGNTTACGGAAGACNTCNNTTGTCAGCGNTTTCGGGAATGTACTAAGNCGATTNCTGGAAACCTNAATCAACTNCTTTTGTCCTTCTGNACCACTCTCAGCCATTGCNATCAACACACTTTGCCAGCATTNATTTTTGCGCGTTTCNGTTTCNAATTCNGGCCAAATTTCTAGCAAATCAACGAGGCTCTTGCACCTGCGTGCGTTCAGCTCACCGAAGTCCAACAACTTCGCGAAAACATCATTTCGCGTTTGTTCTTGTGAAATCTCAGCGTCACCAATGGTCTGTAGAAGTTGTTTCCAACATTCCTCACTCCACGAATCTTTGACGATGGCTTCCGTTCTATGCAGTAGCAGTAACCTAGCCTCGGAATCGTCCAGTTGAAATTGATCTTCCAGTAATTTCAAGACGTCAACCCGTAGTTTGGATTCGATTGATGTATCCGAACAAAACGGCCGTAGAAGACCAATAACATCAGCCGAGTTCAGTATTTTTCCGCCTTCCCTCTCATGATCGCCGACAGATTTCGCTAACACGGCCAGTTTATCGACGACACTGCCACTACCTCGGTTGACGATGTTATCAATGCTCTTTCTTAACGCGTCCCTGCACTTCCATTTATTCCCTGATACGACAGCGAAGAGACTTTGAATAAATTCAGGCGATGTTCCGTCTTCTAACATTAATGCCGCGAGATCTAATATAGGTTCAGATTTTGACTGCGATTCATCATACAGATACAAATACTTTCTCATTCTCTCGTCATGTTCTGACGATTTCATCAAGTTCGACACAAATGACGTGGAGAAGCTGTCCAAGTGTTTCGACATTCGGACAAACGATGGCAACACGGTGGCAAAATATTCGCCGCCGCCAGGTATACTTTCGTCAAGTTGATTTTTCTTTTCTTTAGTAACTTGAATTTTACACAATTTAACTCCGCGCCTCAGTATATCCTGTCTCGATCCCAGAGGTATGTTCGTCGACGCTTTCGAATTGAATAGCACAAATTCAAAGAACGACAGCAGGTCCGCGGGACAGCACATTCTCAAATAAGCCGCACACGACTCATACGTATGCGTCCAGTTGACTTGAAGTAGCTCCTCGCTGTTTTCGGGTGCGGCCTGCGTATCTTTTCCCATAATTTTCTTGCAAGTCTCGAGGTACACTGAGCTCGAGCTGATCTTGCAATTCGAATACGGGATTTGCGGCATCATTTTCGCGAACATTTGCACGTTGGTAGTGTCTAGGAATGGCAATAAGATATCCATCACTCTGGATTTCGTATCTGTCGAAGACGCTGCTGTACCGTCCGCAAACAAGGCCTTGTAATCTAAATTCGGAGTCATCGCTTTCAATTTCTTCAGGAGTTTTGAATGGTTGGCAGGCGATAGCTTACACAGTCCATTTTCAGGGACGTAAGTTCCGTTGTCATTGCACGCATTCAACAACGAAAAGAATAACAATAAACGGTCGTGGTCTTTACCATCAATGAAAGGGAAAATGCATGTATCCATCTTTTTGTAGAATTCCACTTCCCTCTTGCTTAGTTCCGGCATCATGTTAAGATGTTCAACCCTTTGCTGTAGCTTGTCGCTGGTAAGCAGATCTTGACATTCGGTGAATAAAAACTCGAGATGGGTCATTAGAACCAGCCACAGATCGGTGCCTGACCTATGAGCCGACGAAACTGCAATCTTGTATTGCTCGTCATCGGTGGTCATAGCTAACCCGAGTATTGTCTCTTCGCGATATTCACTATCAGAGGTGAACCGACTCAAATCAATCCCTTTATCCAGATCTTGCAGTTTCTCAGCTTGCGCAAATTCAAACATCTGCTCTTGAACCTCATTCACGTATGTTGCGAGCTTGTGCTCACAAGAACCTTGATCCAAATTATTCGACGATATCCAAACCAAAGCTCGTTTGATGAGGTCAACAGGCGGAAGGTCGTACACCGTCGAACAATCGTCGCTATCCATTCCAATCGCTTCAGCGAGGCGCAGCGCGAAATAATACAGAGACAGTTGCAACGAAAGAGCACTTACTGGCAATTTTTTAAGACAATTATAAGCTTTGGTTACATCCGCGATCGATAAAGCGTAACTCAAAGCAAGGGCAAAATCGTACGGTAAACTTTCGATGACCAGATTTTCGAGAACCCAGCTTTCGTTCAAAGCCGAATCATCACCGTCGGAGGACAGTTGCTTTATGCGCAACAGCGTTTGATTGTGTGAGAGATTTTTGGGAGAATAAAACGTTTCGTCGGAAATCATAAGGCCGCACTTGCTCACACTGCCGTCAATGATGCCGGAATAAAATTCGGGACAACCGTGCAATGTTAAATCAGAATTGGGAGTACCCATTTCGGCATTATCACCGACGTGCATGTCCAAATCAGGAATAGGTATCGAAGACAAGGTTTTATCGATGGTCGACCTCCACCATTCTACGTTTTTCACGTTGGAGAGCACTGCCTTTGTCGTGTTAGACGTCGCTGATAACACCGTTCCAGTGGCTGAAAGCACATTCCCTGTAGCGTTCAGCATCGCTTTTGTACCTTTGGCTGTACTTTTCAACATATTCACAGGAGAGAGAAAATCGGCCGATTTGTGCACCAGTTTATCTAAAGCGTCCCTTCCCGACACCAATTCGTTTGTCGATGCTACTTCGGCACGATCGGAGTCAGAAACTTCAGCGTTATCAGTCACAAGATTTTCTTCCGATTTTTTCGCCGGCGCTATAAGAGTGCGCAGTATCGCGCATTTCAGATCGCAAAGCAGCTCCAGTACCTCCGGCAAATTCGCCTTGTCGCAATGACAAGCCACAAACGATAAAACGTCTCTTCTCCCCACGAGATTTTCGAAATCATCAGTCTTCGCCAACTCTAAACAAACCCTCCACGCTGACGGAAACGGCATACATACCAGCTCTTGACAGAGACAGTATCCATATTCGAAGTCACCTATTTCCAACGCTCTCTCTGCGATCATGATCAAAACTTTGCCTTTTCTGTCTGTTTTGTTGTCGCCGCTGACATGCAGCAGCATCGCGAGTCTCAGCAACACCTCGGTTTTCTTATACGCATCTTTATCAACGTCGAGAGCCATACGTATTAGAGCAATCCTGTCCTCTGTAAGTCTCACCTGCAACGGTAACTTGTCGACACCAAATTTTTGTAAAAGCACGACGCCTTCGATTAAATCCAGCCTTTCACGGACAGATTCCGGCCTGTCCGAGATAAGCAGCAGGCATTCTCTCGCTAGGCCTAACATGTTATCGTTAGAAGTCGGGGTCGACGCATCGAAATACTCCTGCGACGATTTTATTACTAGCGCCACTGAGCTTTCGTATGACAATTTTTGTTGCGACGACCCGTACAGCCGGTGTCTCGCAGTTTGCCGTTCCTCGTCTGAAGTTCGCATCATGTGCTCCCCGGCTATTTGGAAGTTTTTCGCGTCGCCGGACGTGAGAAGGCTCTCCACAAAAACCGATATGCACACCGCGGTTTCCAACCCGCAAGTTTTCGAGAATATCTTGTCTCGAAGTCGCAGCATGCTTTTCAAGAAGGCATTCCACTCGCTTTTGTTCAGACCAGGCTCGCGGGCGCCGACAGTGCGGCTAAAACGTACCAGTAGCTTTTCGACTTTGGTCCGGTCGGATTCGATCTCGCGAATGTGATCTGGAGTCACGCGAACGCCATCACCTGCCAGTAGAGAACACGCAAACACACGATCATCTAATTTAGCAACTTCATCGATGCCGACACTTTTTAAAATCGTTTTTTCCAAACCGCTCAAAGACAGCTGGACGTTTTTGACGATTTCAAGCTGGTCGGGATTCGAGTTGGCGTAAATGCACTCGAACGCTAATTTTGCGAGATTTTCAAGAGAGGACACCGCTTCCGGCATGGAGCGGTCTCTCAGAAAACTGGCGAAAATCAAAGACGGCAATGTCAAATCGTTTTCCGCAAGCTCCATCACGTAATCCCGAAATATCATGGGTTGATCGTCTTTATTGCAGGTTTTAAGAAAAGGTAACGCCCACCTGTGAAAGTTTTTGACATACATCTCCCTTGACGACGTCTCCATCAACATCTTCAACCTTTGCAGCTTGCTTTCCTTCTGCAGATCCTTCAACGTCAACACCGTATCGTATTTACATTCGTACACTAAGGTCTCGAGCGTTTTCAGATCATTGGTGAGACTATCCAATCCCGGAACGCCGTACGCGGCACCGATTTCAAGCAGCTTGAGCGCACCATCGATATCTAGAGCATCCGCATCAAAGTCTCTAGCTTGCTGCAGATACCACTCTGACACTAAGCGATCGGTCGGATGTTTCGTTTTGAATTGGGACAAGGACGGATATTCCTCGTAGAACTCAAGGGTAGGGTTTGTCGGATTAGTAAGTGACGTTAACATGGCGGAATACTTGTCTTGTTCGCACCAATCCTCCACGTCCCTGTGTTTCATTTCTACAAGCTGTTCAACAGAGCCGTTCTCACCAATTTGAGGCAACAAGCATCGGTATTCGGACGGTGAAATCGTTTTTGGAATGTTACACAATAACGCCAACCTGTGTTCTCGAAGATCGTCACCGTGATATGTAAATAGAATGTCCAACGCCTTCCAATTTCCATTACGGGCGTGCTCCAGTGCCGCAACAAACATATCCTTCTGTCTAAAATCCGCAAACTTGTCTTTATTGTAGCGTTCGCGGGCAGCGTCGTAACCACCCAACAGGTTTTCGTAAGTCGACAAGCGATCCGAATATTTGATAATCCTTCTCCTGGCCCTGATCATTTCTTTCTGATCCAAGCTCAAGTCGGAAAAGTCAACGAATTTCAACCATTTGTCGACGAATTTCCGCCGCTGTCGAATTTGCTGGTTCTTTTGCTCTTCCACGTCGAAGCCTTGATATTCTTCGAAGTCGGAATCCGTGCTGTCATCCGAGTCTGTATCTTTGATTGAAATCTTTGCCAGCTGGTCTACGTCAGTGATGGTAAGCGCGAACTTAAGAAGTTCTTTCGCGGCATCTAAATCGTCAGGCACCCTGTCGCAACACTCGTGCATCACCCACGAACGTTTCGAAATCTTGCTGAGATAGTCCTGAATGGAAGCTACGGACACGTTCGACTTTTTCCATTGCCTCTGAAACACTTTGTCGCCGTCCAAATTATACTTTCTCGCCAGCGCTAATGCTTCTCCATATTCTTCGTCCTCCAGACGCTTTTCAAACAGTTTTTCCGGTGTTGTTTTCGTCACGCTGAGAAGCCTGTAACTTTTCATGACAAGCTTCGGCCTTTTCCTCGGAGGCTTGAAGTAATCGATGTCGGTCCATTGGTATATTGCGGACTTGGCATTGTTTTTAAGATGTTGCACGGCTCCGAACCCTGCGTCATCGTCGCTGTCTTCTAAACTAGGCAATTCGTCTGCGATTGAACTCTCATCGTTCGAAGGTTCTCTCTGCCTTTTCAAAGATTTTACTTTTGTCTCGCATTCCAAAGCAAGAAACCCTTCGTCCCGGCAAAATGAAATTTCAGGCGAGGGTTCAAGCCACTCGCAACTATCTCCAAAGAGACTTTCAAGCCTATCCCCGAGAACAGACACCACAGCTAATGATCCAGAGCAGCGAACCACTATCACGGACGAGTCATCCCACCATTCGCAGTCGATAAGATTTTGAAAGTGGGCGGATTTCTTTGATTTTTTCGAAGACGCCAAACCACCGGAATCCTCGCATGGAATCTCGCCGTAAAATGGCTGCGTCTCGCTTTTCCACACATGCTTTTGCCGCAGAGACGGAATCTCCCAAATCGAGAGATCCCCGCTCAAATGTATCGCCACTAAAAATCGATGGCACGGAGACACGGTCATCGTAAACACGCCGTCGATATCGCCGCCTCGCCATTTTTTGCCGAGGTCAGCAGGAACGGTTGAGAGCCTTCTCAGAAGATTCAGCTTGCCGCGTCCATCCCCCGAGTCGATAAACACATCAATCGATTTCAAATAAGGCTCATCGGTAACAATTCTCCACGCAGTGATTCCATACTTAGTAGCCTTCGGCACATGAACGTCATCCCTGTTATACCCAGTACACCCTCCGACAATTAATATCTCGTGTGTATCGTCGTAGGATACAGCACACACACCTTTGGACAGAGTTTGGGAGAAATCAAAATTAAACAGCACCTTGCTACGTCCGACGAAACTATCGTTGATTTCCAAGAAAGTCGCCGCGCCGCTAAACGAAACTATTACAAGCAGTGAGCTTTTCGCATCACACTTGAACGGGTCGGTATTGAGAAAACACAGAGCACACACGGCGGCGCTATAATCAAAATAATCCTTGTCTTCAGTCAGATGACCTTGAAACGACATGAGAACGACACCTTTAATATCGCGCAAATGAACCGTACCGTCTCTTTCGGAAAAAGCAACAGCCTTCGATTCCCTATTCCAAGACACAGCCCTCCATTGCGGATTGGGGTCCTTCGAAAACA
>ATSW01001533.1:0-16033 GCA_000444245.1 Botryllus schlosseri
GTCGATTTCACCAAGCCGCAACTGTTCGGAAGTCAGCGATTGATAGAATAAGCTTTGCAGTATCCCAAATACCTTTTAATGTCTTCCTATAAAAACCTGGATTAAAGAGAATTCAAAATGTATCATGTTTAACATTGTTTTGAATTACGACGGAAAACAAATAGATTATTTTTTGCTGGTAATTATCCGTCATTTTCTCATTATCTGTATCAACACATCCCCTAAGCAGCATTTATTAACATTGAATTCCATGCTTTCAAATCAGAAATAAAATTCATACGCTGGAGAATATACCTTCACATTTTGACTCAACCCGCCAACGTATTTTCTGTAACTTATTTGGCCCGCGGGGAAAAATAATTGCCCACCCCTGATGTAAGGTAATAATTGTGAAGAAATCGTGATACCTAATGAAAATGAAAGTAGATGTCAACAGCTTTCATATGATACCTTAAATGAATTATGCATTCCATTTCACTGTTAAAAGCTCACAAAATACACTTATTTTACAATTTGGATACCTCGAATTTGGAGCACGTCCTAATTTTACAAGATATACAATAAATTAATCTCATTTGGATTGTTCATAAGAAAATATACAAATTAGAATATATTTATACACATGGTTAACTTTGAGGAAAATTTTCATTGATTTGAGCTGGACACTGAGTTGGTCAGTGCAACCACATTGAAACTGAAAAAAAATTGAACTTGAAGAGCATGCTAGACACAAATATCAAAAATTCAAGCTGCATGGATGCAAGCAGCAAAAGCAAGAAATTTGGCAGCATCAAAATACAAAGAAGATGTAAGTTCCGCCGTTGCAACCCATTTTGATGTGCCGATAGATTTAATAAAATATCGACAATGTCATTCTTTCATTTATCAATTCAGAACAGTACAAGATTGCCATATAATGAAAGGATAGGAAGGAGTCGAAAGGACTTGGTGTAGTCCAGTTTTAAAATACGATATTCTGTTTCAACAATTAGAAACAGTCATGCCCAATGTATTTCACAAGCTAACAGTCATGGCACAGAAACCACAAGATCTGTCACCGATGTGAAGTGACCCGGTGATCAATTTAACATCGATATTTGGCGTTCAAGTGAACCCATACGGCTTCAATAAAGTGGGTGACCCCTGTCACAGATAGTAGTAAAAGGCACGTGCTAGAAATGAAGTCGCTAAAATATAACGGAACTTTCTCAGCGTCCTATCACTATTAAAATGCAATAGGAGCGTAAAACTTCATTCCTAGTAAAACAATGTGTACCGTGGTGACAATATCTTCATTCTTATACATGAAATGAAACAGTCGCCCCGGCCACAATAGTGATATCTGAAAATTGTCTGTTAGGATGTGAACTCCATGTACCATATATAGGATCAAAGATATCAATACAGCTTCTTTCCAATCCATTACCAACAGCATATAGTGTTTGATTAACAACAAGAAGACGAAAATCACACCTAGGATTGCTCATTTGTTGTAGCTCAGTCCAAATCTTTGTTTGTCCATCATACACATCAAAGTTGGTCAAGATGTTTTCAAGATCATCCTTTCCTCCCGCAACGTAGATTTTATTATTGAACACAGTTGCAGATGAATTGTGCCTTGCAATACGAAGTTGCGCTTCTTCGTTCCAATGCAAAGAGTCAAGAGAGCAACTTACCATGGCGTCTGAAGATACCAATGATCCAAAGCCTTTACGCATTCCGCCGATAATGTATAGGCATTTTTTCCAAACAACAAGGGAAGAAGATTTACAAATATTGGAGTCAAGATCTATAGTTTGCCACCTATCTAATGCTATGTCAAACCTTTGTAACTGGTTCGCCCCACCAACATATATTTTTCCAACGTGACCAACACAATCAAAATATGTACCATAACAGTGGCTACTGTCACTTAGTTGACGCCATTGCCAGTTTTCAGTATTCAGAGCATGAATCTGTGTGGAATTCCAGGGGATAACATACAAAGCTTTATCAAGAAAGCATGTTGAAAAATTCGAATTTTCAACAGGTAATGGCAAATCCTGTCGTCTCAGTAGTTTGTCATTTAGAAAATACGCACGACGGGTATCTTCATGAAACAGCATTAATGTGTTCGGTGACAAGTCATGAGCAGCAGAGTGATTTTCGCTTTCTACAGCAATAGGTTTTTCAGGTGCCGTTAATGCCAGAACTACCTTTGTCATGAATTCGCCAGACCTCTGGCATAGTGGCTCACTCTCCGCTAATTGTCGACAATAAGCTCTTGATACTTTTTCCATATCAATCAGACTAACCATTTTCATCAGGTACACATCTCTTTCTTTGGAATTGTGATTTATCCATTTGAGCCCAATTGATAATTTTGAGTCTGCTGTAGCAGAACTGGACGATAGAAGGTGAGATATGTACTGATAATTCATTTGTCCAAACTGTTCTTCATCAGCCAGAGACTGGAGATTGCTAATGGCAAAATTATCACAATGTGCCGTTAGTGCATTCAGCGAAAATGTTTCACTTATCTTTCTCATGTTGAAAAAGGACTGACAATGCAACCTTGACATCAAAAATGGCTGGATTTTCTCGCAAATATCAATCAATTGCAGCAATCTGGCTGCATACAGCAAATTTTCACATTCTTCTTCACAGGTAGACAATTTGCCAGAGTAAATAAAATCTATACACTTCATGAGAGCAACATATGTAACTCCTTGCATCTCTACAATACCGCTTTCATTTTCAGTAGTATCGTGAGAAAACATGGCATTGAAATAATCTGATGCAGCACACAATATATCTTTGTTCGCATGAATTTGTTTCCCTTCCACATTGATGATGAGATCGCAGTTTTTTCTCAGTTTTCTCATGGAATAGAGATTTTGAAATATCTTCCTTATGTGATCCACTTCATCAAGATCAAGGGAATATTCTTCTTTACAAGACATCTTGATTACGATCCGAAGGAATAGTTTCCGATATACAGGTAAGTAAAGTTCTTATTTTATCTTGTAGTCTAATAATGCCTATATTCTAAAAAGTCACATAGATAAAAGGCATCAATAAATATCTAAGTTGTAAATAATGGTGGTTTTCATAAAATAGATAGGTAAATAAAGAAGATAGAGGTCCTCAGATTTATCAAGCCCAAGTCACGGCCTTATTGTCCGTTGAGGTGTACAGTAGTTGTTGCTAGAAGTTGTACCTAGTGCAATGTCTGATTAATCCGACAAAATTGGGTCAACAGCAAGCAATAACGACACTACAGTTTGATATCGTATTGCCCATTACGGCAACCTTAGATATAAACTACCAAAGGAGTAGGGAGACATTGGGGCAAGGACATCCGATCTGAATGTGTCCTTTGACTCACAGAACAGAGTCACTGCTGCAATTTTGAAACAGAAAAATTCGAGAACGCAGATTGCAAGGAATGAGAACTCCGATTCGATGTAAATACCCTTGTGAGGATGAAATCACACGCGTCCTAAATGACATAAGCGATGCAAAGCAATAAACACATTGAAATTTCTAGATTTATATAAAGGGCAGATATTTCATACTTCCATGAAAAGCAGACACAGGTATAGTATCATGTAGGCACAAATTCGTCTTAATGGAAAAGGAATGCACATAGTAACACTAATGCAGTGACCTAGGACCGTCACACATCAATGACGGCGAGGATATCCTAGTCTACCATATATTGCAGCGGTTCTCAATAGACTATCAATATTTCAATACGGGCAGCGGCCAAGTTCTTAGAAGAGCAGATTAGACAAAAGGATTGAAAAAGTAAACAACATGGAAGCAGTACAGAGCAAAGTAAGAAACATGGCCATGTTATCATATATACATAAAAAGAGTAATATCGATGGATGAAATATAGAAATGATGATTCATTAATTCAAAAGACAAGGTAGCAATACAAGGGCAAGATATAAAGCGGTTCAAGTGAATTGATAGGCCTATAGCACTGGTCACCAACGCGTAACCTGCGGACCGCATATGGCCCGTCAGGTCTCAAGCCGATATCAACACCTTAGAGCTGTTAAAAATGTCACCACATCCCCCGACGCATCTACTGGTAAAACAACTCTTAGTTGAGAAGCGACTGTAAAACTACACAGGAAACTTGAGTCCGTGAGTACCGGTGGTAATAACTGAACAAGGGTTGGTCAGTTTTCGATTCTGAGTTTGAAAAGTGCGAGTAACATTCACGGGCCACNANAATCAACACATGTGCCGTATGCCAGAATTTGGACCACCATGNTCTATCAAATATGTAGTTGGGCACGAGGCATATCAGCACATGCTATGAGNTAAGTAGTAAAACAAGTCAGNGCATACAAATATAATACATGGGNTCATAATTGTTGAATGATCCCGGCCAAATAATGAGTAGAAAGAGGGCTGTGGAGTTGGTGTCGCGGAGATGGACCCGGAGTTTCGCTAATTTTTACGTTAATAGAGTAGCAGTAGGAGCCTCTGAAATTTTTCAACACTCTTTTGAGCCGGAGTCGTGAAAAAATACTGGCTGGAGTCGGAGTTTGTAAAAATGCTCCCGACTCCGACTTTAACTTCTTCATTATGAAAAAATTGCTTCCAAAAGTCTCTTACAATTACTACTAATATCATAAATAAAATAGGATTTGTATGTACTAACGATCGCTGTTATTAGTAACGATGTTGAGAAAGTTGGACTTTAGTTGCAAATCGCCCTTCAGTTAAATAGAGGAAGAAAATTGCAAGATGCATCATCGATGCCAACTAAAAAGTACTGATGCAGTCACAAATTGGTCCAATTTTTGGAATTATAACATGATACTGTAAAAGACTAATTGCATCGTCTGGTGTTGTAAGTGACAACATCACTCGTAAGATTGATGAAAATATCAGCTCAGCCGATTGGGTCGAACAAATCTTCAAGAAAGAGTGCAAGTAGGCCTATGGTGCTAGTCCATGAATTCTTGACCAAGCTCATATAGACATATGCTATTTGACTACTCCACTTTGACTACTACGATTCTGACCACAGCTTATTAGTAGTATAGACATATGCTATTTGACTACCTAAATTTCGCTTCTGACCACTGTTGATCAGTAGTGAGAGTATGTGTGCTTGTCATCAGTATAGTGTGCAGCGAGAAAATTTGTACATCTCTGTATAGTTGCTAAGTCATACAAAAGAACTACACATTCTAATAATACAGGATGGGATATATATCATGTTTGAATAATTCATAAATATTAAAATTTCCGTAGCTTGTCTACGTTAAAAAAACTTCAAACTTTACATGACATGAAACGATGACATGCATACTTCCATGTTAATTGAACAGTAAGTATTTCGAGATGTGCCATAATGAAACAATTTTGCATGCCATGTTTGTATATGTTCAATGGTTATATGAAAGTCATTCAACCGTCACTGTGACATAAAATTTTCTATGTAGGTTTATAGCTGTTGGAGTCAAGAGTTCTGGGAAGAAAATAGTCGGAGCCGGGGTCGAGCGTTTACAGACTTTGGAGTCGGATTCCGAGTTGAAGTCGGTATAATGATAATCGAATGTCTGGAGTCGGAGTTGATGGTAAAATTTATCAACTCCACAGCCTTGGAACCATAGCAGAGTTGGACCAATTACAATAATTCAGTTTAATTACAATGTTTCAATTACATTACAATTACAATTACTTATGCTAAAAATATTGAATTACAATCACAATTACTGTTAAACATGTAATCAATTACAATTGCAATTAGTGTTAAACATGTAATTGATTCGGTACAGAGGTGTTCTTTGACAACCGTAGCGACGTAATTAGCAACAATCTCAACCTATTCGGTATTCATGTTTCATTCATGCGTAGAATCTCCTTTAATTGAAAAAAAACTCGAACGTATTCGAACTATTCCTAATCATGAGTACTGAAAACTACAAACACAGAAAAATGTTTCAAGCGACTGTTAACAACCAAAAGTTTGAACGACTAACAGCGAATAGGCTACAGGACAGTCAATGAAATGTAATCAAACGATTAGGCTACTCAGAGCTGAGTGAAGATAATGAAATGTAATTGGTAAGGCGTCAGCGATAAGGATGATACCGATAAGATGTGTAAAATTACAATGAATGCAAAAGGAAAGAACCTCTTGATAACTACGAATTACAACATTTTGGTTTGCATTTACATTTTCACTTGCTCGGAAACTGTTAGATTGCATTTGATGAACATCAGGGTGCAAAAATTTCCGACCCCAGTAAATTTGGCCAAGATTGGAGGTAAGATTGGGATAACATCTCAACATATGCGTGATCAAGTTTGATGAAGCCTTGATTGGAAACTTGAATTTACATTTGTAATTGTTGCAGCAAGCCTCGGTTCTGGTCAGAGATTTAAAAATAAAACTCTGACCGTGGTGTAGGAAATAGTTCAGCACAGGTTTCAGAAGAGTCTATTTGCTGTTCATTAATTTTTGATATAGTAAGATTTAGTTTAGCCCATTGCTTCTCCAACTTTTTTAGACACGCCCCCTTGATGACAGTGAAATATTTCGTGCCCCCCTTATCGTCATATCACACAATGAAACCAGAATGTTAGCAATCCTTACAGATAGTTTGATGGTATGGAAGGTTATGACTGTTGATGAGAGAATTCTCCAATATGAAATTCGGACTACGCAGAGCAATAACTATGAAATGGAAGTGAATCGCGCCAAGCGCGGAAAAATTTCAGTTTACAGGAGCTTCGTGCCCCCCTTCAGATGCTTTCACGGCGCCCAAGGTTGGCACGCACCCCCAGTTTGAGAACCACTGGTTTAGCCTATATTGTAATTCACAAAGTTTTCTGTTGCTACTGAAGTATGGGAAACGGTTTAGCATGGCTGAATTATCTAGTTATAACGCGCCACGCATAGAACACCGATTTGAATAGGCTAATTATTACAGGTGGCGATTGTGTACTAAGGCGTTAAGGCCTTGCAGCCCCGCGTTCTCATACTAGTCCGTACCGGATTTTCAGTGGTGTAACGAATAAATGATTGATTGATTAATTATTTTATGTTGTAATTGTCAGGTTTCCATAGAAATGTAATTGAAATTGTAATTTAGCTAAATTTTTATCAAAATACAATTACAATTACACAAAATAGAAATGCTTCAATTGGAATTACAATTACATGAAAAAATGTAATTAATACATTCAGTTCAATTACAAATAATTACAATTGATCCAACTCTGAACCATAGCAGGCTACCTCTTCCATCATTAAATTCCTGTTAGAATGAAACAGAGGCCGTACCAACAAGACTTATATGGCTATATAGTTGAATTGGATGCTCACTCCACTTTCCGTCTTCAGGATCAAATACGTCAATACAACGGCTTCCTGTTCCATTACCAACAGCGTATAGCTTCCGCTCAACAACAAGCAGACAAAAATTGAATCCAGGATTCAACATTTGCGGGAGCTCAGTCCAAGTCTTCGTTCGATCATCATACATTTCAAAATTGGATAAAATGATACGTTCGTTTAATCCACCAGCAATATAATTTTTTTCATTGAAGACAGTGGCTGACGAAGAGTGTCTTGCAACACAAAGTTGTGTTTCTTTTTCCCAAAGTAACAGGTCAAGAGAACAGCTAGAAACAGCACGTATTCCAAATCCTTCAATCAAGCCACCAATGATAAACAAGCGATTTTTGTAAACTACCAGTGAAGACCTGTCGCAAACAGTTGAGTCGAGATCTACTGTTTGCCATTCACCCAATGCAATGTCAAACCTCTGTAACTGGTTTTCCCAGCCGACATATATTTTTCCATCATGAGCAACACATTGCAAATATTCATCATGGTATCGATTACTGTCGCTGAGTTGGCGCCATTTCCAGCTTTCAGTATTGAGAGCGTAGATCTGAGTCGAATTCCAAAGGATAGCATACACATCCTTACCAAAAACACATGTAGAAAATACTTCACTTCGAACAGGTGAAGAAAATTCCTGTCGCTTAAGATGTTTGTCGTGTAGAACATACGTACGAATGGTATCCTCATGAAACAGGATCAACGAGTCATGGGATAAAGTAACCTCTTTTGCAGAATGTTCTTCTCTGTCTACAACAACTGGTTTTTCAGGTGCCGTTAACGCCAGAACTATCTTTGTCATGAATTCAGCAGACCTCTTGCACAAAGGCTCACTCTGGGCTAATTGCCTGCAATAAGCACGTGATATTTCATTCATATCGATCAAACTGACCATTTCCATTAAGTATGCATCTCTTTCTTTGGGATTGTGATTCATCCATTTGAGCCCAATCGACAACTTTGAGTCAGCTATAGCAGCACTTGATCTTAAAAGGTGGGATACATATTCATAATCCAATTCCGAGAACTGTTCATTTCCAGCCACAGATTGAAGATTCTCAATGGCGAAGTTGTCGCAGCATGCTGTTAGCGCAGACAGCGAGAATTTTTCACCAATATTTCTTATGGCAAAAAAAGATTTGCAATTCAGTCTGGATACTAAAAATGGCTGGATATTATCACAAACATCAACCAGTTGCAACAATGTGGCTGCATCGAGCAATTCTTCACATCCTTTTTCACAAGTAGATAATTTCCCAGTGTAAATAAAATCCACACACTTTTGTAGAGCAATAGATGAAACTCCTTGCATCTCTACAATTCCGTTTTTCTTCTCAGTAGTATCATGAGAAAACATAGTATTGAAATAATCTGACGCGGCACACAATATATCTCTGTTCGCGTGAATTTGTTTCCCTTCCACATTGATGATGAGATCACAGTTTTTTCTCTGTTTTCTCATGGTATCGAGATTCTTAAATATCTTCCTCATATGAGCAATTTCATCAATATCCAGAGAATATTCTTCTTTCAAAGCCATCATAGGGTCCAGATGTTTATGTTTACAACATAAACCTAGTTGTTATTTGATATCAGAATGTGATATTAACTAAATTCTAAAATGCTGCAAGCAAAATGACAAGACCATCAATATGTCCAGCGCGATCACAAACTTATCGATACGGTAGAGGCAGGAAAGGAAACCGAGACAAAAACTTCAGTACCAACGACAGACAGTATTTCGTTTGGTGTTATGAAATAGCATATAGCAAAGATGGCAGATAAAAGCATAATTCATTCGTTCTCATATTTTCCTCTTCGCGCCGATAGTCAAGCTACAGATTACTTGAAGTTGTCAATGTGGTGAGATTTCTCAATTATTCATTATTGTGACTGATTTCATAGAAATCTGGACATTCACTTCGACACGAGTCATCTGGAAAAATGCCATACGATATTTGCTTTGAGTAGAAACAGAAGTAGCCTACCCCGTAAAGCAAAGTTATTTTGAACATGACAGCAACTTTGAACAGTTCATGAATAAAATATTGCAAGTACTATTGAACGAAAAATGTTGATCCTATCGGTCCATTTCTTTTTCAGAAGACAGAAGCACCTTGACTAGTCTCCGGAAAATTTTTGTCACTAATCAACAAGCTGGAACCTTCAGGGATATACCAACAAGAAGAAGTACTTCAATGAAATCATCCAAACCATCATTTTATCTTAATGGAATGTGAGCCATAAGTGCAAAAGTTGTCGGCGTTGTAGGCTACCTTTAGTTGTCGTAACCCAAAGCAAAAATCTCAATTGGCTCTACCTTTGATGAGCATACACAAAATATTTTATCAGAAAGAGGCAACTTTGAACAGTGGACAATGTAATTTCAAGATCATAGAATGTGGCTTCTTTACCTGTATTAAGTGCAGCAGCGACTATTTTGGAAATGGCTGGCTAATTGGCTTTGTAAAACAATATGAGAAGGTCAGTGGATGGCTAGTTTAGGCTACGGTACCAATATAAGTAAAAAATAAACAACAAAAAGCTGAGAGATTATGTGCATAAAGGATGCGTTTCCTGAAATACTGTAAATTGCATGACAAAATATGTATCTGATGATATATGAAAGGAAAAGCGAATATTACCAGGAGCAATAAAATCTTGTAAATGACCAATAAATCACTCCAACTCAGCAACAAGCTCAATTTTTGCTGGGACGGGCAGTCGGGTCATCTCAATTCTTAACACCATACATTGTTTATAAATCCCAATTTGAGGAGACAAATATGGTATCTAGGCTAAACATTGTTATCAACTAGTTATTAACACGGTTATTAACTTTAATGGACAAGCCAAAATAGGAAATTTGATAGTGTTCTATAGAACAGGCATTATTTTTAACAGCTATCTATATTAAATTCCTTTTAAAACTTGAAATCTTATAAAAAAGCATTATTTGAAGGATAATAAAAACACTGAAATGAAAAGAAGTACGAAAAACTACCTTGTCTAAAGTTACCCAAAATGCTGGATTAACTTTGGAGACAGTTATTTGAAAACAACAAGGTACTCATCGAAAACAAAGATTTGGAATTAGCTTCTTTGAATCTTCAGTCCATAACCACATAAAACACACAAAATGATTCTCACCGGTCATCGCCGCTCACTGATATTTTCCAGATATCAAGCGAAATTGTGTCAATTTGTTGAAAGCAAACACACTTTACTCGCATCTACTTTTATCTAGCATCAGCACACTCTTGTTGAAATGAAACAGTAGCCGTAGCCACAATATGCATATTATGTCTATACAGTTGAATAGGATGTTCGTTCCATTTTCCATCCACCGGATCAAACACATCGATGGAGCCTTTTCTTGTTCCAGTACCAACAGCATATAATTTCTGACTAACAGCAAGAAGACGAAAATCCCATCCAGGACTCAACATTTGCGGGAGCTCATTCCAAATCTTTGTTCGGATATCATACATTTCGAAGCTGGATAAAAAATCACAACCATCCATCCCACCAGCAACATAGATTTTACCATTCCAGGTGGTTGCAGATGATGAATGCCTTGCAATACAAAGTTGTGGTTCATTTTCCCACAATAAAGTGCTTAGAGAACAGCTGGAGACTCGTTTTATAGCTTGAAAAAATGTTTGCCTTCCACCAATAATATATAAACGATTATTATGAACAGCCATTGAGGACAAATTACAAATAGTGGATTCAAGGTCCATAGTTTCCCATCTATCCAATGCAATCTCAAATCTTTGTAAGCAGTGATGTCCACCAACATAGATTTTGCCGTCATGAGCAACACATTGCAAACATCCCTCATGGCAGTGGTTGCTATCAAGACATCGTTGCCATTCCCAGCTTTCGGTATTGAGAGCATAAATCTCACTGGAATACCATACAATAGCATACAGATACTTATCAAAAATGCATGTTGAAAATTTATCGCTCTCAAAAGGTAATGAAAATTGCAGACGCTTTAGTTGTTCGTCATTTAAAATATAAGTACGAAAAGCATCATCATGAAACAGGATTACCGAGTTTGCTGTTGACGTGTTGTCTGCAGAATGTTTTTCGTTTTCTACAACAACAGGTTTCTCATCTGCCGTTAACGCCAGAACTATCTGTGCCATGAATTCAGCAGACCTCTTACACACCAACTCATTCTCAGCCAATTGTCTGTAAAAACCTCGTGATACCCTTCCCATGTCTATTAGACCAACCATTTTCATCAGGTACGCATCTCTTTCTTCTGAATTGTGATTCAACCATTTGAGCCCGATTGATAATTTTGAGTCTGCTGTAGCAGCACTCGACATAAGCAGGTGAGATAGGTACTGATAATCCATGTGTACAAACTCTTCTTCGTCAGCCAATGACTGGAGATTATAAATAGCAAAATTATCACAATGTGCCGCCAGTGCATCCAGTGAAAATTTTTCGTAGATCCTCCGCATGACAAAAAAGGTCTCACAATTCAATCTGGACATTAAAAATGACTGGATTTTCTCGCAAATATCAACCAATTGCAATAAGCAGGCTGTATACAGCAAATCTTCACATTCTTCCTCGCAGGTAGACATTTTGCCCGTGTAAATAAAATCTATGCACTTGATGAGATAAACATACGAAACTCCTTGCATCTCCACAACTCCGCTTTCATTCTCTGAAGTATTGTGGGAAAACATAGCATTGAAATAGTCAGACGCAGCACATAACATATCTTTGTTCGCATGAATTTATTTCCCTTCCACGCTGATGATGAGATCACAGTTTCTTCTTTGTTTTCTCATGGAATTGAGATTCTGAAATATCTTTCTCATATGACCAACTTCATCAAGATCCAGAGAATATTGCGTTTTTGATGTCATTTTTTTTAAAACTTTTAGGATCGAGATGAATAGTTTCCACCGTAAGTCCAGTTTCTANTTTATCTTGCAATTCACTATTTCTTATTTTGTAAAATAATACGTGGATAATTAATAAATCTGTCGTCTTTATCACCAAACTATCAATAATTGCAGTTCTGAAAATTCACAATTCTCGTAACAACTAAGCGAGTACAATCAAAATGAACAAATCAAGGATCATAATATTGGAACAACTACATGAATGTAGAGAAAAACAGATATCACTGATCCTGTTATGGAGGGAGATCAAGTTAACGGACTAATATCACGCCGCAACGCGAGCGCACAAAAAATTGACATCAATATAATAGATTCCAAAATCATTAAAAATAAGTACAACGGGCAACTAAGTTTGAAAAGTACACTTTTCCTGCCCGGTCAACTATGTAAGGCATGATTTTACAGTACCAGTATTTCAAGACTTTACTGTATATTAGTCTTGGTTTTCAACTTTAAACGGGGCTGAGAAACTATGTTCTTGTTGTAAACATATTTCAGACATTTGATACATAACAATAACCTGCAGGTTAGGGGTGAAGCAGGGGTCCAGGAGTAATGCTGGAGTAAAATCAGTTGGGTATAACAAACTATCTACTGTATGGCTTTCTATCGAAAAAAGGTATAGGCTGCTTCAAATTCAGTCAGTTACCATATGACAGCTGAGAAAAGCTGGAAACAACCGGAGAAATGTGAAATACCAGTGTTTACAAGGATCTAGTCTAGAATGCCACAGTATTACATTCACAGCTCTTAGCTGCTTTAGAAAGTGACAAAAAAGAAAATTCAAATTCTGACAATTTTTGACATTACAAAACTTGAATTTGACAAAATTTGGCCCTCAAGTATTTGAATTAGGCATTGTTGCACATAACGTCAGCTACGCAGGCAAGTTTCGTATTCGGATTTGAGATATTGACATGAGCTTGTAAAAACTTCCGACTTCACATGTTTTTAGGTGTGTTGACCATCACGCCATGTCAAATTATTAGTTCCATCGGTGGTTTATGATTCGCAATGTGTAGACAATCGGCCATCTACAACAGTAGGCCTATAAAGTAGCCTACAAGGTGTAAAACACGGGTCGGCAACCTTTCGTATGCAGCATGTCAAAATATTACCAACAGGCATGCCAAACTTTTGTTTTCGGTTTGTTATTTCATCGTTTCAAGCAAGGAATACCACCAACCACTTATCTGAAGCTGACAACGGCATCGTTAAAGCCAGGGGTTCTCAATGTATGGGTCACAATGGGTATAAATTTTGGTCGCTACCACATCAGAGCTATCGTTTAATGCACGCAGTATTTCCTTATTCCATTGCAACAAATTACTCGCACCAAGATTGATCTCATGTGGTTGTTTTAGTCGATTCCAAGTCACTTTGTTCAGTACCATACCCAATAAATGACATGCGCACCAAGGTTGGCTTGATAATGAAAAATGTGCCACACCTGTGTGATACAAGTTGGTTTGATGTCACACCAAGGTTGCTCTTACACCAAGACCACGATGTTTCTTGTTAAGCAAAATTTGTCTTAAAAATAAGACCAAATAAACTAAGGCGGTGGTTCTTAACCTTTTTGATATCGATATGATACGATGAAATTACCCCTTTTCAAAAAACACCAAATTACAGCTGGCACTCAAGCAATTGTAAAACAGCACAAATATGAAGTCATAATGTACACTGAAATGCATGTTGAAAATATCGAGTCAATGGGAAGGCTGATGCTGTTTTTGTGTTATCCAGTTGTCAAATCCAGACAAAGGGAGGATAATAGACAGCATCTTTCATTTAATTCTCAATTTCAAACTCAAATGTTTTTATAGAAAGTCCTATTTCACAGCAATAAGTTGAAGGAAATTCAATCAGAAAGCTCAATGCCGTGCCATTATGACAAAAATTGGTTATTCATTTTGAAGGCGAACCCAAAAGGTTCTAAAATATTCCCCTTCTTTCTTCGAAGACATTCTGATGATTCCAGACTTAATTTTACTGACTAGACTAGATCACTACACTTTGCAATACTAAAAACTATATTTTAACGATGTTACTTCATTATAGGTGTAAAGCTAAACTTGGACGCCCCTGGTTGTCGTTCAATTTGTCAGCATGCGCAACAATATATGATCCCCAGTACTGAAAACTAAATTGGACTTACCTAGCACTATACTAAACTACATTTGGCCCTGTTATTCATAATAACTAATGGCTACTACGATATCACAGTAGACTTCAGTGCAGAGCACCATAAGTATATAAAAACGTCAATTTGAATTGCCCCCCGAAAATTGGTAAATTACCCCTTTGGGTTTAGAACCACTGAACTAAGGCATCAAAAACTGTCTCAATAAGCACAATGTGTCTTATAGGATGCATTTTATTTTAAGACCAAATAATCATGACAATTCAATAGCCTATGATATTCAAAAGCTGAATATATTCAAATTGCTGAAAATGAGACCAAATCATCCTGCTGTCTAGAACAGGGGTGGTAAAACTTTTCAGCTTGAGGGCCACATTTAACATCCGAAACCGTTCGCGGGCCACACCATACTAAAATTGAGATAAGCGAAAGCAAATCATTCATTTGATTATATAGTGACCAATGACATGAACAATAGACATAATAGATATGTTTACAACAAATGAAATACTGATTTAATGATAACACACATCAACGAGGATAAATAAACTGGTCATTCTTAAGACATACTTCTCGAAGGCATGAAAGTTAAGTGTGCCAATTCTTAGGACCTGGAGAAGATTTGGATTTATGAACAGCAGCGGTACTTATACAGGACGCACAATGCCGGCAAAATCATAATCACGTTTCCTTCAAATACGCTTCAACATGTGACTTGCGCATGAACAACATAATATATGAATTAAGTCATTTTAGTTTTGACTTTCAGGGATGCTTAGCAAGTTCAAGTTCAAAGAACCAAAACCTTTATAAATTCTTAGGCCCCACAGGGGTTGGGAATTCCGGCGCTATAGCGAGTAAATAAAGAAATACCATAGTAAGACTATTGGCTTCCAATNTNAGTGCTGAACTATATAAAGAGAAAGCTTGATCAAGTCGCGGCAGTAATTCAATTTTATTATGCAATTCAATAATATCGTTTGCAACTTATATAGGTGCTTCCGCGGGCCGCACAAAATACCGTAGTTTGTCACCACTGTTCTAGGATTTAAGTACAAAATTGAAAATTAGTTTTTTAGTGTTGACGTAATCCTCACCGTAACACAAGTTCACGTCATTTCAAACCTAAGCCGAGCTGACAATAACATGATAACTCACCCTAACTTCGACTACGAACAGTGAGTAAAACATTTCACCAGATGAATTCATGCTCGTAGAGGAGAACAGCGAGCTAAATCAGCCCAAGCTCGAAGACTCGGCAGGCGTGCAGAGCAGAGCAGCAGCAACAAAACTAAAAACAACAACAGTTCTGCTTCTCGAATTCAATGAAGCAAAACGAGATCATTGCTGCAATAATGGCTGCAGTCGTAGCTGGGTGCTTTCATTCGTTTGACCCTGTGTTGAAATATCGAATGTCTACATTCGATAGTTGAAATGTCGTTTAATCAAATCAAGTATACATTATATTTCAATTTAAAATTTCTCAATAGTTACTACCACGTTTTGAAAAAGATTGTTGAAATCTTGGTAAATACGACAACAACCAATGACGAAATGTCCAGTCGCGCCGCAACCGCAATACCCCCCCCCCCCCCC
>KE605045.1:0-14254 GCA_000444245.1 Botryllus schlosseri
ATACATACTAGCTCTACGTTATTACCATTCACCAAAGCCAGCTATTCCCAATTCATGTAATTTTGCTAAAAACCTTCATTTTTCAACCTATTTCCATAAGCGCTAATAGTAAGCTTGCCCTGCCCTGTTCTTTGTTTACATCCTGCTGCAACCTGATTGGTTCGTGTCAAAGGTCACGTAAGTGTCTATTGTAATTCAATTCTACGATTTCGATATACCTTCTTCCCAACATTTAATGTGTGTGTTGGCTATAATAAATGAATAAAGGATATCACTGGCAACAATGTGCGACCGCTTTTTCTATAATTGTGTAAGTGTAACTGAAGAAACCTCATTGAAACATTGTTTTGCGATGAGGATCTGATCAGCTTCCAGTATCGAAATAGTTCGCACCGTCGCTATACTTGACCGATGTAGAGCGGAAAACGCACATTTATTCAGGGATAGCAATAAATGGTGACAGATGAGTAGTCAATTGCTGTAGTTATAAAATACTCTACCGCAATGGTTTTGTCACTACAGCGAAGTGAATGAGTATTGCGATAGACATCCAAGTAAAGAGGAGTTTGACATGGAAAATACTAACGGTGAGCTGAATCCGGTCGACCGAACTTGACTATTTCTTCCGGAACGGTAGAGATCATATTTCAAGAACTGTTTCATTTCAACCACAAGTTGCAATGGCGATCAAAACTATGCTAAATTAAAATATAACCCAGCCGCCACAATCCAGTTACAGGTTCGACTTGCACATGTTCCCTTTCTAAGCGGCAATCCAACATCCGCACTTTGCAAACAACTTGTCGTCGACAATTAATTTAGAAAATGACATGATGTAGTGGCTGTATGTTCTCTTTAATGTTATTTACTAAGTCTATTATTGATTGCACCATTAGTAGTTTGCTCAGCAGTTTAGTAAGATTAATCGAGAAATGTTTAATGTTAAAAGATCCAAGTCGCATGGAAGTGGAAATGTTAAAATGTTTAGTAGAAAATGTCGCATGTTAAAATGTTTAGTAGAAAATACTGACATTAACCACGTCACCAGCTCTCCCTGGGGGGGGGGTTTGACTTTCAAAGGGGCTGAAACACTCAGGAGGCGACTAGAAAGGCGCTGGGACGTTATGGGACGCTGAATAAAAATGGCTAGAAACATATTATTTTATACAGTTCATTCACACCAGATATGGGTGTACCCGGCTGAAGGTTTAGAACTAGGTATTATGTATTGCATCACACTGCGTCTCTCAGGAAGCGTATGGTTCTACATCACTTTTTAGAGTGAGAACCATTTGTAAAGTAGACATGATTTGATGATTTGAACAATGAGTATACTTGTTTTCGAGAGCTACAAAACACAACGTCATCGAATCGGGGTGTACACCTTGGGATCAAAGCCGATACGTATGAGCCCGTACCAAACAGTTGTTATAAGAACCTTGATTTTCATCAAGAAAATAATAATTTGACTGGAATGGAACAATAGGCTGACCGGGTGCATTCCACAATTATCCATGCGGTCCACGTTCGGCCACGGCAGGATATGCATGCGTGAAATCAAGAATTATATCTTCCTAAAATTTGGCCGTGCTGAATTGAAGTATATATTAAAGTCTGAAACAAACAGATAAAGACCCGGTTGAACTATTTGTTCAGCGCAGCATGCTTTATTGTACTCGCAGTCATTACTGCGCTGTCAAATATTGGTATAGAATGGCGCTTTGTGTCTCAATTGTTCTCAACTGGTCCTGTCCTTACAAAACTGTTAAATACACCAATAGTTGGGCGTAATAATACAATAAGGAAGTTTCCGCACTTTCATATCAGTGATGTGTTATGTAGTAACAACATTCGTGACTGCAAAGGAAGATGGAATTCGTGTGGCTATAATTATTGTTTTCTAGATTCAATTAAGTTGTTGCGTGAATTCAATAACAGGTTTACTTAGTAATATAGTGTGTATAGATGATATCACATTTTAACGAGCTCCATATTAACACGCGAGGCTGGATAGCTTCGGCCATACAAAGATAGTATGTCAGAAGAGGTTATACCAGTTATGCCTCGCCACAGATTCAGATGTCTGTCGCGAATCTTGTTGGAATCTCCGTGAAGAATTGTATAAATATTTAGAATGAGGAATGCAGACAAGGTCATGCAGAATCAAAGCCATAGAACTGTTACAATATCTGGTTTTTATTGTTCATTTCATAAACACAATGCTGCGTATCGTCTATTAATGGCATGTGCTTCACGACAATGACTTGGTAATGTTCATGATCGTTGCTTTCGTAATCTCCCGGGCGACTTCCACACTCGCGCGCTTACAGGAATCAGTCACTCTGGTTTTGCATGCGCCCGGAACTGTATCATTGCTTCCGACTTTCGTGGCTCGGCTCACCATCGCTCAGGGCTTTTTCGTAAATCTGCTAATGCTAATATCTGGTAAATTAGCACATCTGACTGTAAAATATATTATTTCAAAGCCAATAGAGTGGATTATTTCCACCGTCATAATCGAGTTCCTATTTGAGAATGTAAGGTCAACTCATCATCCTCCTTGTTCTGCAGAACGTCCGGTTAATGTAGTGATTTTATTCGTGACAGTGGCGACCGTTTAGTTTGTGATCACAGTTTGTGTAATTCGAAATATAAAGCTAATACCGAAACGCTATTTTGTTGGATGTGTTTGTGTTTGATGTCACCATATGAGTCAAGGATGGAGACTCATTTAAACTTCTACGACTCTTCAATTCTGGTTATACCTGGCGATACGTACGAATTGCTTATTTTAATAATGAAGTATGGGTTATTAAATATTCACCACCACAGTATCCCGATGAATTACAGTTATCAAATGTGGTTTCGTCAACTATTGCGGCATGACAGTCAATGCCACACGCACCGGGTGAAGTACGTCACATATATTTGTCTTCACGATGGACTTACGGTACGGTAGATCACATGACTACGTGAATGAGTTGACGTGAGGTCTTTCCATGATGGATATCCCAAGTACATGACCCTGGAAGGTTTTTGTCGATCGTGACTATTACCGATGATATTCTATCGTCAACATTTCTCTTTTGTAGCTACCGGAATTTCCCTGTTGTTATGGAGTGTCCTTTGTGTTTGGTAAGCAGAATTGAAGTATTTCAGATATCGCATCTTTTCGATTTCTGATGTATTATCCATAGACGTGAAAGCTCAATAGTATTTGATACGCGAAATAATAGTCCATACTTGTTTCAGAGATAACGTACGTATTTCAAGATCTAGAGTTATGGATACTACTAAAATGAAGCAAAGCCAATGCATATCTTGGATATTTCTCCGCTGCTCGATTGCAATACTGGTAATGCAGACGTCTGTGTCTGGTCAAAGTGAGTGTTCGTTATAATTAATTCATGAGTGATACGTGCCGTTAGAAATCTATCATGTATGTCATGGACGAATATACCTGGAACCATATTTCTAATAAGCGATCGTTATCGAAATTGACTTCATCCACACTACTGTGATCTCAAGTTGATCTCTTTAAACGAAATCCATGTCGTTGTGTCCGATGATTGATGAAACGAATTGATGATTGTGGAATCATGTTAATTACATTAACGACCCCCATGATGGATTATTTCTGTAGTCACTTCCTAATATATATAATCGAATCTACTAAGAAGATGTCCATGTAAAATGATATCTGCTCCGTTTAGTAAATCGAAAATGTTAATATCAGTAAAATAAGGGCAACTTCCATACGGATGAAGATTCGTGATACGTAATTTTTTCCTTCAATAGACACTACAGACGTGATATCTACGACAGGTTCAGGTGACCATTTGTTTTTTGCATAGTTCAACATATTTTGACTGTATCATCGCATAATTGTCTTACACAAAGGGAGTGAGAGTTTAACGTACTTTACTGCGCAAATTAATATCCTATTATGCCTAAGCAACTATGAACACATCACATTTTGTAGTTGAATCAAGGAAGCATGTCACCTATAGCCGATATAGCCTATAGCTGCAACTAAAAGTATTTCCCAATCTACCTATACTTTATTCTGGTGCATGCAAAATCCGCCATCATATTTAGTTATAATTGGGAGCAGTTTTTGATGCACTTATATCGTGGGACAGTTGCACTTCATTTTATTAAAAGTTGCACTAAAAAGTCGCATTTATAATTTAATAGAAATAGTAGGGTATGAGATACTCGAAAAGCTCAAGATTTACCGGCTATTCTCTTGTTTCGTTTTTTCCTCGCTCTTCAATCGATCATGCATACGTTGCTATGTTATTACGAACATGACATCATTTCGTCGTCAGCTTCTGCAGGGCTCTCAAATTTGCCAACTTTCCCATTTCACGAACGGCCGGGGAAGATCACCAAACTTACATGTTTTGCCGGTACGCAGCAGGAAAATATTGCAATGCTGAAATAGTTTTCCGCAAAAAGCCAAACAGCAAAGCGATAACCCATAAAACAAGTCAGATACCACACCTCATACCCCTGCGTCTGGAAAATTGCCCCTGTACATTGCAGCAAAACTCAGTATTGGCGACATTGACAAAATCAATAGCCCAAAAAGGTGATCCAATCAAAAAGAAATTATCAGTGGTATCGCCTGGCCGTCCGACGAAGAGAAAATGGTCTNAATNTTGGGCGATAGTGAACAATCAAGCTATTTATTTATATATAGTTGATGGATTTCGTGATTGACTGTGATTTTTGAAAACTGCACTTGCAAGCTATTGCTTCAAAAATAGCATTGAGGTGTAGCTAATCCATCACATAGGTCTTTGTTGAGAAAATCAAACAGAGAACCAGAGGCTACTAGATATAGTATTATAGCATTTTTTTAAACTAGTTTTTTAATTCAGCGCAATAGTTAATAAAAGTTTCAATAAAATGTTGCTCGAAAAAATAGAAGGGAATTGCAAAAATTTGCAATATAATACTTTTTCAAAAAGCTAAAAACACCATACTACATAAATTCTGAGTATTTAGGAAGTTCCCCAAGGCAGTGAAAAATATTGCAATGATCAGCAATATTTGTTGACTTGTGATTTATTTTAAAAATTGTCAGAAGTCGGGGAAACGCCTCAAATAACAATTTTATGAAAATATATGAAGTAAGAACACGTTACGATTGATTTCAATGAAGTATTTTGGGGCACAATTGATTTCACTGTTTAGCCAGAAAGTGCGACTGTAAAGTCAACATCTTTTTATTTAAAGCAGTATTGTTCAATCGTTCTTGATGGATAAAACGTTGAAACAATCTTTTTCCACACGTAGCATATACAGTTCGAACTGTCCAGTTTTTATCTTTGTCTCCAATTTCCATGCCAAATTGAAGTTATTACCTATGGAAAACCGAACTTCTATCTATATTTTGTACTCAACTTGTTTCAAACTGATATTCAGATCACGGATATAGCAAAAACAGCTAGCAAGCAGTCTATTTTTGTGATGTGATTGTACTCAGCATATCCACAATTAGTGCATTAACATAACCAAAAGAAAAGGAATTTGAGATTGCTTGGTGTAGCCCAGCGGTTCTCAACCTTTTTTGACACGTGCCCCCCTTGGCGATGGTCAAAAAAATCGCGCCCTCCTGACCCCCCTTACACATATCGTCATGTCAAAAAGAGCACATCATCTAATACAGATCTAATACAGATCTAATACTAATCATGGCCGCATTTCGATTACTTATGTAGCCTAAGGCCGCATTCCAGGGCATAGCCGCAATGAACGATCTGGACGCAAAATGCCTATGGTAAACTGTCCATATCCATTCCCGGTGAACTCCGGACTATTCTACTTTTCACAACGGCCTATTGTACGCACAGAAATCGCACATACTAATTGAATTAGGCGTCGACGGCCCCACAAATACCCTTCTACGGCCGCATGCGGCCGCAAAGGGCTGCCCACCCCTGCTATAATAGTATACAAAAGGTATATCTTACGCCAATTTTGAATCCGCATTACAGTTGTTTAGTCTTTTACATTGCTGAAAAACATCCCCAAACTTGTTTGAAAATAACAAAAAAAAAGACATTCAAGGTAGGTTGCGTTGGGACTAATCTCAATGCTGGTAGTGACTACAGAGAGCACGGCGTCGTTCTGTCATGCCATGCTAAATTTGATCAGCATGGAAATGAATTAAATTGTGTTGATTTATAGCCAAATTGAGGACGAAACCGGGCAACCTATATTGCATCTAAGTCTGTCTTAGGCAGTGCAGTTCGCCAGCCATCAACAACAGCTACTGAGATTTAGGCTACTGCCAAAGCTATAAAGTAATGAATGACTTGCACGTAGGAATTTCTCTAAATCTTCAAAGGATAACAAAAATTTGCGCAAATGAAGTTGAAGTCAGCCTTTACTCCGTTGAGCGCGACTGCTGGAGTTTGAGTTTGTCAAGCTTGCTAGAATACGAATTAAGTTTAATCTCCAATAATCGTATCTTCAGAATGGTTGTGAAACACATGTTTAGTCACAATTTATCCAGACATTGACAAGAATTTCTCGCGCCCGCCCCCGCCTTGAGAGCCTCCCGCGCCCCCAGGTTTAGAACCCCTGGTGTAGCCAATACTGACTAACTGAGATTGATAATATGATTGTTACTATCAACCCACTATTATGAATTGAATACTGGATCAATGTTACGTCACAGTTAATAGGAAATTCAGTAAAGGAGCTTGAAATACATGGTGCAGGAAGTTCAAAAAGCTTAAAATGACATCTTTAAACGACACTTCTGGCAAAAAAATGCCGGAAACATGTTTTATAAAGGAACATAGTATAGGAAATATCAAAAAATCGGCTCCACTAATTTTTTGTTACATAGTGCAATAAGTGACTATAGTGACAATTACGGCGCATATATTATAATGTCTACGTTTCATGCTCATTACATTTGAGATATCACTTTCAGAGAGAAGAAAGGTAGGCTAATTGCGATAATAGTTTTACTAGTTTGAAAATACCAATCAATCATAGAGTTATTCTTTGGTGCCGATTTCGTACGCGTAAAATAATCATCGATCTTTATCTATTCTCTTAGAAGAGAACAATTCATTAATTTATATATTCATCCAAATATAGCAGATGATGACCACAAATCTCCACTATTTATCTTTATACTTGTAGACCCTGTCGTTTATATAATTAGTGCCGGAGAAGGAATGAATCACATTGAACCCACATTCGAGGCAAAATATGAGTTACATATATTTCAGGTGTAAAATAGTGAGCAATGCGGTGTCTTTGTTATAGTACTAATTTACAATTTGATCTATTTAATCTGATACTTTGTTTTCTAGTGGTAACAACATTCTTGGAAACGACTGAGGGAACAACAGGTTGTTGTTTACTTTGTGAAATTTGTACGTATAGAGTCATGGTGTTGGAACACATTAGTAATTTGAAAATGAGAATTCGTCTTCTTGATTGTCGGACCTCTCGATAATTTTTTACAGATATGCTTTGTGCAATTAAAAAAATAAAATGATTCATCCGTTGAATCTTTCATATTGGTAACCGCTTATATAAAATAGTATATTACTATTGACACCACAGGCCAGTTATGTATCTTTCAGCGCACAATGTATATGAATAGAATGTCCACAACAAAATTATCACTTGAACCTTTGCTTTTTATCATATACAAATGATATATTGTTTTGCAGAGGCGACAACGTTACGCGAAACAACTGCGCCAACGACAAGTTAGTATCGATTACGTGCGATTTGTATAAGTTAAGGGTGAAGGAGTGTCTTATTAACCGATGCCCACAATTTTCACTAGCCAGAATAAAATATCTTATGTTCCATTTTAAAACACTGATACATTATTTGAAATATCCAATAACATCTCAGAAATAACATTCTACCCCTTGCTTGTCTGTATATGGTATTTTTTCACTGAACCACCAACTATCTTTGACATCACACTCCAGTCATTGGGTGATTTTTTTTAATATTTCTGATGCACAATAGATATGATTGGTTCATCTCCGTAATACTTCCATCTCACGATTGGCTTTTGATTATATATAAACTAATAAATTGTTTTGTTGGCATTGTCAAGTTAAATATCACCTATGTGTATAGGACACGGTCTTATCTTAAAATCTGATTCCCCAAATTTGTACCAGAAAAACAAAATTTCGACCTTATTATGGAACACGACAATATATTTCAATATTCAAATATTAGTCTTCTATTGATTACCGCAGGAAAATTTTTTGCAATGCTGTTCCTTCCAATATTTTAATAATAATTTCATCTCAATAATTCCTTTCATAGAATCAGCGATAGTCAATGATACCACGATCCATTCAACAGGTAAGTTACGTAACATTAATATGTAGA
Organism: Botryllus schlosseri; assembly: GCA_000444245.1. NCBI lineage: Eukaryota > Metazoa > Chordata > Ascidiacea > Stolidobranchia > Styelidae > Botryllus > Botryllus schlosseri. The sequence goes on from KE605045.1 coordinate 8,392, forward strand.
ATAGAGATGGATTTGTTGTCTTCATTAGTATTGTCGCATTCCCATTTACCTTTTATGATATTCGAACTGATATCTCGTATTGCAGATGCAGTAACACTCGGTGAAACGACTCACGGAAAAACAGGTTATTTTAGGTTATGGGAAGGTTATCCTGGTAAACGAAATGGCCTTTGAATCAGATGACCCGAATGTAAACATATGAAAAGCAATTCATATCTCGTCTATTAGCACTGTCATTTAATAAGAATTAATACATGCATACCTACATATATATACATTCACTGACAATGTCTAACACATGCGAATAAACGCACGGAAATTTTCAGATATAGACGAATGCACTGCTGGAACTCACTCGTGCCATTGGAATGCTACGTGTCATAACACCAACGGTTACTTTGCTTGTTTGTGCAACGATGGCTATCAAGGGAACGGAACTGTATGCTCCGGTGAGTAGACTATCTCACGTTGAATTCAAATCAAATATTAAACTAAAATAAACATGTTTAAAACATGCCCCTGGTTAAAACGAATTTTATTGTGTTTTTCTTTGCCATGACATCACGAATCACGCATCGTCACGTCACAGTCGATTAACATCGCTATATGGCTGCTTATCAATTGTATTTGAAAATATATTTTTGAAATGGTATTTGTTGAAAACAATATTTAAACATTGTTATTAGCAATGTAAATCATCTCTTGTGACGAATCTCAGCTATACTTCTTCCACTTCTCAATATATTATTCGTTATTGTTCATAACTGAGCCCATATAAATGCTCATATTGCTCATGTTCACCATCTGCTCCGTAATAAATTGCTGCTGAACACTACTATTGTTTTATTGTCGGTGTCAAATTTGTATCTAGATTCTAGAAGAAGTTTAACCTGCAATAAGTAACGTAATAAGCATAAATCATCATGCACGCCTTATATTTAGATATCGATGAATGCGTGAATGGCAATAATACTTGCAATGGTAACTTGACATGCATCAATATTTTGGGCGCGTATACATGCGAATGTATTGGTGGATATACCGGCAACGAGACGTTCTGCGAAGGTATATTATTTCAAATGAGTGCATGCAAGTTTACGACACGAATTTTTCTTATTTTATGTTTTTATTTACGGTATAAGCTATTGCTCCTACCATGAGTACCGTAATAAGCATACATGACATTGCATTATATTCAGATATCGACGAATGCGTGAATGGTCTCAATAGTTGCACGTTGAGCTCTACTTGCATAAATCTTATAGTTATACTTGCGAATGTGCTGTCGGCTGTACTGGGAATGAAACGTTTTGCGAAGTTATGCCATTTAAAATCACTGCGACTACCTTCTGTTCAGACAATTCGTGAATGTGCGTGTCCATTAGACCGGATGTTAGATAAATATCTACCGATCATTCTCATGACTCACGAGTACATGGACAACCTGAAATATATCAAGATAAAAATGGGAATCTGGGTCGTACTAACACATCATAAGCTTCAATCAACTCAACAATTTGTTATCTGGCATGGGACAATATTATTTCTTCCCCATATATCACCTCCCCCGATTTCTAAAGCACAATCTATAGAAGGAAGGCTCCAAACCCAAACCTAGGGTTCGGTGTTTAAACCCGGCAATTTTAAGGTCCAATCTTCGTCATTGGCATCAGAAATTCATATGTTCAGAATCGCGTTTGAGTGAGTTGTATGTGTCTGGTAAGGGGGTGGTAATCATGATGCGATAGCCTACCTATTTTTGCGCGTTCTCTCGGCTTATACGACAACCTGCATCCACTATCCATGGTCCTAAATTCCTTCTCGATACAATTGTTACTCTTATCTACGATATCATTTCGGATCCTGAAGTGTGTTCTCTTGTTAACGTAACGTACTAAGCATAGATGACCTCACATTCATTTCAGATATTGATGAATGCGCGACTGGCACCTATACTTGCAATGAGAACTCTACATGTATAAACACATTGGGAAGTTATACCTGCGAATGCGGTGCCGGATATACCAGCAACGGAACGTTGTGCGAAGGTATATAACAAGAAACCAATGCTATTACATCCTACAAAACTCCTGATGAAAGTATCAACTCGGTAGCAATGCGCTTTTGATGTGCGTCCGAAAACTATATTTAACTTGAACATATTCAATGACAAAAAATTATTATTTCATTAGCAAAATACTGTTGAAGTATAATAATATTTATTTAATATAATGAAAGTAGTCATCCACGCCAGTAACGGAAATGTTGATTTACCCTCCAAATTGTTGGCGAAATCTTCGAAAATATATGTTGCAGTTACCGTGATGGATATTTTATTATACAAGTGGAAAGAGGCCAAATCAGAATTACTTGAATGTAGTGGAATGTAGGCGAAACGTACTTGGATGATATAATGTGACATGACTTTGTTACTGACCCCACTCTGGTTCATAGTTATACCTAGGTAAATGGTGTAAATATACATCGTCCATTATAATCCTTATGCTAAAATCCACGCTTCGTCTCTGCATTACTCATATACAAGCTACTCACACTGCCGTGGTAATAAATCTCTCATCGACACCAGTTTTTCTCGTGAACTGTGTTTATTTTCTATCCACAAGTCATTCATTATGCCATGAGAAACGAGCTAGCAATATTGGCGTCACATTATATTCAGATATCGACGAATGTGCGACTGGCATCCTCACTTGTAGTCAGAACTCAATATGCAACAATCTTGTAGGAAATTACACCTGCGTATGCGATGTTGGATATGCTAGGAACGGAACGTCCTGCGAAGGTATTTAATTGTGAAGCAATGTCGGTACTGATCAGACAATGAGTGAGCAAACAGAAGAATTAGACAGCATAATACCTAAATATAGTGGTTATTCATGACTCATGCCTGCACGGAATGTTGAAAATAGATGGATTTAAAAAAAATTACTTTGAATATTAGAGCGGAAGTAAATTTAGCTGTATAAATCAGCATTTCCAGTATATTTTATAGTGTGAATTTTGTCCATCTAAAAGTATTGTCTAGAAACGTTCCATCATAACCTTTTTATTAGTCAATCATCCGAATATTTAATCCGTCGAATGTACCGGGAGTGAAACACGAAATTCATATGAATCTTCAGCCATTGCGCGCGGTGAACCCACGTCCCACATCCATGTCTTGTATACTCATGCGAAATCATTTTCGAGAGAATAATAATAATCAATATGTACAACGATGACGCACTTCCACTTATTCAGAGTTATAATCAGGATTGCCATCGATATGGGCTGAAAAATAAGGACAGTCGAAAAATTAGATTAGCATTAAAAGCGTTTTGTACATACTTTGGATTTATACAAGCCGTGGCATATCACATGCCATACTTTTCGCAAGGAACATCCTGCTCCAGCAACTCCTTGTTATTAGAAGGTGATCCATGGATTTCACGACAGCTCAGACCCAGGTCTACCTTTACTCGGGGCCAGAACTGCACTTCGTCAGCCACCTCCACCCAAAAAACACGTTGGTCTGGGGCCCCATAGGGTGATTTCAGTAACAATGCTTGTAGTCTTGGTCCTGGTTGAAGCAAGCTTCTTTGCGATGTTGAAGTCGGAGAATGTTGATTTGAAAAATTGCGATGTGCAATCGTTGTAAATGAATGATTGCTGGTGTTTGAGAGTATGGAATGCCCAGGCACCCTCAGCAGCAGCTGGCTTATAGTCTGTGGTAATTACTCGTTAGTGCTGATTGACTTGTGAAAAAATATTCATCGACCGGCTTGAATTAATCATTATGATACACTTCTTGTGTTTCGGGGTATCAATGTGATTTAAAATAAAGGTTTATCCTATGGCCAACGGGTTAATGTCCCAATTGCAGATATTGCAATGTGTGAAACACTCGCCGTCCAAGCTTCGTTTGATACCTTTAAATTCTCCATCATAATCGTCACGAAAACATTTTTACGCCTGCTCATTTTAACTAATCAGATTTAGCCTTATTAGTAGCTAAATCTATACGTTCAATATAATTTAGATAAATTAATCAATGATTCACAGATTTACTACTCATTAACGCAAGTGTCGACTGCACTGCGCCCTTTTCCAGTACGTAATAAATGATGCCTTCCGCGCAGTTTATTCTGCTGTAGACTAGACAGCAGAAATCTGGTGCTGCTTTTTACTGCTCAAAATTACGTCCGCTGCAATAGCTTGGTATAGCCGAAACTCCTATACCACTCACTACCCTAGCTATCTCACCACTTAGAAGTCAAAATCATAATTTTAGAATATTATGCAACACATATACAAGAGGAAAACGACCGAAGTTCTGTATAGTTGTTAAAAATAAGACAGAACAAGGACGCAAGTCGAAAAGAAGGACATTTCTTTGAAATAAGGACAGTTGAGTTTTCTAAGACGTGGCCCTTAAAATTAAGAACAAATCTTTGAAATAAGGACGGTATGGCAACTCTGGTTATAATATAAATCGTCGACTTACATACCATCTTCCAAGCATGCGGAATTGTGCCCATCCATCTTGCTGGGTGTACTGAACGAGGCCTTTGTCGACTAATCACAAGCGTATCCACAAGAGTGATCAAGTGATGTTCACATTCAGATCCAGTTCTCCAAGAGCACAATTTATAGCGTCTAGGGACTGCCGTATTTGCAAATTGTTACACTAAATCAGGGGTTATCGCGATAAAAATCTCCAGTTTACCGCAGCTTCGCGCCCTTCTTTAGATGCTTTCACTTGCCCCAAGTTGGAGAACCACTGGTCTAAATGGTCTAAGCTTATTATAAACTATTTCTGCAACTGAAACATTAAATGATCTGGTGTCTCATTTTACATACCTATAACTTGCTTACACTTTAGACCAGTGCTCTTCAACCTTTTTCGGAGTGGTACACCCTTTTAACGTTTGCTCAAAACTCGTACACCCCTGGTCATTAGGGGTTTCAAAAATGACTTTTTTCCTCAAATCGTACTGGCTACTTGATAAAATTGCTAGGTTACCTAATTTAAGCCTACACACCAAATTTGGTTCGATTCCAACCAGTAGCCGCATTGCCACGGGAGAAATAAATACCGAAAAATTTGAAATTTTCCTGTTCACCCGATTAAAGTATCAGGTTATCTATAAAAACGATGTTCTTCAAATTTGGTTCAATTCCAACCAGTAGAAGTGGAGTTATTGCCGTCAAAAAATTTGGATTTGAATAAAATAGTATTTGGTCACAGAGTCTATTCGCCGCCAGTTAGGCCGCCTTTCACGCAAATTGGAATTTATTTCGTGTCAGCTCAAAAACAGCATGACATTACGAACGATAATCAATCTAAATGTAACAGTATTGGGGATAGAGTAGGTAAAGCTACTGCTTCAGAAGCGGTAATTCAGATCAGCGATGATAGCAGGCGCACCAGCCTACGGCGTATTAGGCCTGCCCCACACCGCACACAGTCGATAGTAGCACATGGGCTGTATGAGATGTCAGTAACATCACATCGTATGTCGCTATACACCAATGGTTCTCAACCTTTTTTTAGAAACGCCCCCTTTTTGATGGTGAAAAATTTCGCGCCCCCCTTATCGTCATACTACAAAATCCCACTGGGATGCTAGCAACCTCAAGAGGTTGTTTGGTGGTATGGAAGGTTATGAATGTTTATGAGAGAATAAAAATATGAAATTGGGTCTATAGAGAGAGAAACATGCGTTCATTGGAGGTACATCGCGCGAAGCGCGAAATATTTTTTCAGGTGACCGCTTCTTCGCGCCCCCTTCAGATGTTTCACGCCCCCCTAAAGGGGGCGCGCCCCCCAGGTTGAGAACCCCTGCTATACACAGTCTATTGT
>ATSW01001536.1:0-14134 GCA_000444245.1 Botryllus schlosseri
CCACTGTTCTAAGCCAATGCGGATGGTAGGCTATCTGTTTGAAAGACTTCTCCAAATCGCCAAATTCCCCACCTATGAGTGTGAAATTCCACCAAGGTCGGAAGCCTCTGCCTGGAACGGTCGTAAATACTCATCCCCAATGATGGATTTTGCATTATCTTCGTTTACTTTTCATTCAGTGTGCACTGTGCACTGTGCAGTGCATGCCTCCTCTTTACATCGCTTAGGCCCGGGTGGGTGTCTTATTTCAAAGACTACTCCAAGTCGTTCTGTCAACCTCCTATCTTTTCATTGTATCGCAGTCTCGTGGTGTTTTGAATTAATGAACATTATTAAGAAACTGAACACTGAACAGATACATGTGACGAAGATTGTCTATTAATTTTAAAAAATTGTTGCATATATGACATATTGCCTATTGGTCTGTGCCTTACGGTCATTTATATCGTGCAAGAAATGGACCACGGACAATATTGGCGTACAACAAAAGATACTGCAGGAAATAAGATTTTAGCACTATGAGAAGAGACAATCAAGGCTCATAAATCACAAACGAAAGCAATGGCAGTCTATCTGTCCGAATTGATATCGTCTCACTACTGTCCACCACCGCCCACTAGAGGATACAATTATTCCTCGCATGTTATACAAGCGCCTGGAACTGGAGCAGTACTGGGCGCGAGTCGTGCATCTATCAGGTACGCTTGTTGAATAAGTGGCTCTCACATGCAAACAAATACCCAGTAATGGCTAGAATCCTGCAAATGTAAAATGAGGAATGAACCTCAAATCTTTAGTCGATACAATAAATATCGAAAATCGAAGTATGGTCGCTGGAAATTCGTGTCACTTCGAATGAGCATGTCGAAAACATATAAATTGATGCTTCAAACTCAAATCTATATTCATTCCTCGTTGAAAAATATGCGTTCGTGTATGATATATAAATTATATATCATTGCTCTGAGCTGACTGCGTCTTCAGTCTGACGTCAACGATGCTGGCTAAATTCTACGCGGATTTATTTAATGTTTCGTCTGTAAACTATACGTCAGCGGAAAAGAGAAGATATGCCGCGAACGGCGATATGGGCGTCGAGCGAATATCCAGTGATTTTCACACGGAGTTTGTTGTGTCGCCGGGAAGTGTTATCGAAGGGGTATAAATGAGCCCTAAAGTTGAACATTCTAGATGGTCAATGTTCATCATAAATAAAAATATATGCCTGCATGCAACGACCAAGAACATGAAAACTTGCTATGCGCCAAATGCCCGTTCCTATGTTCATTGCTTCTGTTACCCAACACATACTAGACGAAATATGTTTGTCTGTAAGGAGATTCGCAAAATTCGGTTCATTTTCTTCGTTTTTCTTTGTATGTTGTCGATGTGAATGACTTAGGTTTCCACGCAGGCATAAAGCTCGTGATTTGACAATGTAGCCTACTTTACAATGAGTTTTCAAAGCGAATCCAAACTATTTGACTATGACAACTTCGAATGAAAGAAAAACTGATTACTATACTACTATATATGAAACGTGCCATTGGATATATCAAATATCATAAAAAAATTAACTTTGTTGGTAGGATTTNCAAATGTAAACGGCNTTGAAGCTCGTTATGACAGAGCTTGTATCATCATCATCATANGGTGATNATGAAATCATCAGTTTCAATGCGATTAGGTTCCTGCAAGTCAAGAAATAATTGTGTAACCGCGAAATCATTGTTTTTATTTACAAGATAACTTCTGGTTCGTTTTATTGTAAATTCATCATTTCATAACATCACNAGGTTGCGATAATGACAAGATAGGAACAGCTATTAATCAATAATCTGTTTTGACTCTCCGCCATTATGGGAAGTATTTGAGCTTGGATTTACTGAAAGAACACCNAAACATTTCAGCACTTTCGGTACTGCATCGTTGGTCCTATTATATATTGAAATTTCTATACTAGTCAAAATGTGAATTTACTGATCGATGTAAGATTGTAATAAGCTGCGTAGACTATAGTATAAGTGTATTCGATTTGTTTTGATTGGTGTCGTCAATTGAACATTTCTATATGGTAAAAATTGAATGANTGATGGTAATTGAACGACCANAATTTCCACTAGCAATTTCCACGGCGGGGACCGGCTCTTTGATAATCAGGATTCAGGAATAGATGTCAGAGCAGTTGACTACGNTGTCCTCAATCAACCACTCGTTCTTGTCTCGGGAATTTTGCTGTAATATTGTTCGCATTAGTCATTCCAACGCACGCGTTATTATTGGTCAAATGAAACAATTATAGCGCATATATCGGTAGGAAAGGAACGAATTAATTTAGGATCTCCATGTCCANCGCATCAGCATCTTATTATGGTTTCGTTTCATGGATACTGGATAGCCTATTTAGTTTTACCCATATTGACGAAACNACCAAGATACGAACATGATACTTTATTATTCAGTTCTACCCATGTACAAGAGCCGATAATTCGATATGAATTAAACAGCATNAGCTCACGTGAATTGCGGAATGAAATCAACAAAACATTCCGCTACAGCAGTGCCAATTTAACAAATGAGATTATATGCATAACACTTCACCCACGATAGAATGTAATCTATTCCGTCTCTTGAACGGATATCCAAGAAGCACNAAGATATAACGACACTGCCTAGAATCCAAATCATGCATTATTATTTTTATCACTATTTCGANATGTAAATCGATAGAATAGTGATATCGATGGAATGAAATTGTGAGTAGGAGTCGGTTAGGCGTNATAATCAAACAACCACCTTTGGCGGATAAATGGAAGAACATGTAAAAGGAGTCATGCACGCAGAATGAGAAGGATAGAAAGATAGCNTGAAATGGCGGAGTAATGAACTGAAGGGGCACGTGTCGGTANGAAGTAAAGGCGAACTCTATCTCAATATGTAAAAAACGTTATGAGGGATCTCGCGTGCTGTTGACCTTTGACCTACTTTTGATTTTGCGGCGGCGATACTNGCACAATTCGGATTTTATTATCATAACTTAGTTTAGGATGAGGTTTGTTACGCGTGATCNCACGTTACAGTAGCATCGTCGTTTAGAGCATGCATTTTTTCTATATACGACACAGTCCTCATTGTACATGCCATTATGAACAGTGACCACCATGAACGTTGTCGTTTATCACAAGCGGGCGGTCTGATCATTCAGTAAAGCTAGTTGCAGTCTGTTATCAACAGCGCACTATTATTTTAATGTTCATAATTCGACTGTGTTTAACTTCGTAACCATTTTAATGGGCATNGTAAACGTTTCTGATTAGTTCGATACGATATAATTTTTCCGATTATAATATTTTCGAATTCTACATTGATTTGTATTTTTGACATTTAACCGATCATAGAATCGACGTATGTGTTACTGATCCCAGATTTACGAATCTGTAAATAGTTATTTACTGAAAGCATGGCTGAGGGAACCTTTTTGAAATTTTCGCCGTACCATGGGCGACTTGCTTGAAAATTAATATTTTGAGCGCTGTGTTTACAAAAGAAATTTTCGAGAGTGAGTACTTGTGGGTACTGAACCGTAACATATCATACATACATAATTTCAAAGCTATCAACATGACAATGAGACACTTGTTTATTGTTTGTTGTTCCGCAATCAGTATTACTTCTGTCAATCAATCCAGTATAACATCTTAGCAATTATAACAAAAAAAATCCGAATATTCTCCTACATTGTAACTGCAAAAGTCGAACTGGATGTCAGCAGCAGTTGGCATGAGTTGTCAAACCAACAACCGAAATTTGAGGCATAAAACTGTAAAGGTTTATGATGACGATGAGGTAGAGGATGAAATTGATGGAAAGCGAACATTTGATGTTCTGGAAAAGATAAAATCCGAAAAGTGAGTGCAATTGACTGCTATTGAAGAAAATTATATTCTATAACTATGGTACCATGTCTTCTGTTGACAATACTTTGGTCAAGCATGTTTTATTAAGAAAGCTACAATTTGATAGATATAGAAATTTACTGATTACTCAAATACTGTAGCTCGTTCATTTAAAACACCAGTGACATGGCAATCATATTCTTTAAGGTATGATGCAGACTGTATACTGGAACTGACTTCTGAAGAATTTTCATTCAAATACATCCAGCGTAATGGGTTTTATAGCCCGATACGTTTCAAGGAAAAAGAGCATCTGGGTAAGTTTCGAAATTTTCCTTGCTCTGACTGATAATAACGATTTGATACGGTATAGGTATTTCCATCCATTAGCGGAATCAGTTGTTAATTTAAGTTATATTTGGTATAATATCTATTAGAAATCCTATATTTAAGCAATGCTTGAGCTTGATGGGTTTAATGGGTTGTATGATTGATTTACACTTGCAATGCAGTCTGCTCCATATATTGAAGAGCCATCCAATACTGTGTGAAAGAGACCTTCAACTTCTGATAGGCTTCATTGATTAAAACTGATTGTTGAGTATTTTGGTTTTGAGCTTTTCATCTGTTAAATTGGGCAATTGCCAATTGTTTTATATTAGTCTCACATCTGGCATTGACTATGATATAGATAGTTGGCCTACATAGGTACTGTAAACCAAATGTGAAATGTGTATCACTGAATATTTTGAGGGAGGCTGGGAAGGTCACAGAAAGGTCTCTGAACGTAGACATATTTACATACATAGCCTACATACATACATGCATCACTATTGTTATTTTCAGGCTTACACGTTCCAGACTCGGAGAAATTCGGAATCTTGGATGTGCAAAATCATGTTGGAGCAAAAAGAGTATTGGATGTGATGGAGTGTGTCACACAAAGGGCAATGGAAATGACCATGAAAGATTTCGCAGCGTACTTTGAGGTAATGCGGGAATTCATTTTCCCACTCATATACTTGAACAGTATTATGTAGGCCAATACTCCCAGTGAAAATAGCCCTGCAAGGTTTGTTGTGCTAACAAATCACATCCTATATCGTAGTGAGGGCCAAAGGAAAATGCATATAAAAATGAAAGGTAGAAAAATTGGACCATTCATGTACTGCAGTCGCCTGTGAATTATTTCGCGATTCGAGTATTCTTGAATGTTTTTGCCGTAGGTCTATTTGATATTCTGTTATTTCAATCTCCCTATCCTATGATGATTTCATGTTACTTCGCTGTTCCCCAAGTACAAACAGTGTAATTTTTTTTCAGTCTATTACGTTGAAATATGGTCAGTATGGGCATCATTGGTCATCGTCATGGAATGTTTTCTTCCGCTGGCCCTCTATAATTCTTTTTGTGGTTACGAACAGCAAGTGTAGAAAATCACCTATGTGGTTCTGTTGATGTCAAAATTCCGCAATTATGATTTTTACTCACTATTTTTGATAGATATCTCATGAGTAAACCCAATGGCCTACCAATAATATCGTGTCTGAATTGAGTTCTAGAAACAGAATTGAAGCAAAAATCCCTAATATCTTTCTTCATTTGACAGGGCAATGACAGAAAGAGAATATACAATGTTATATCGCTTGAGTTTTCGCAAACTAGACTCGCACCCCTCGTCAGAAGACCATCGGTTGTCGATAAAATGGATTGGATAGACCTCGCCTGGCCGCCCCATCTGAAATGCGAACAGAGTGAGCAGACCAACAAAATGTCCAACATGAAATATCCAAAGGTATATATTTTGCTCGTCTTCGTTGCCCGTGTTCTATGCCAATGCTTGAAAGATCTCATATATTCCTATTGCCTGTACCTGTATACCTAATATTGTCCATTTGCACCAGCAGTGTTGGCTATTGTCATATATAGATTTCAAGATATTGCCACTAAATCCATCACAGTTGCAGTGGAAAAAGAAGTGTACCGCATGCCAAGCTATACATTTCTAAATCCGCTCAACTTTTTTTCTTTACAATCATGATTGCTGCTCCAAGTTTTCAGCACTTTGACTTTATTTCCAATATTATCTCGAGCATTGCAAAACAGTTCACCATGGTCAAACTTTCTTGAATTCAGCACATCAATAATGTGTGTCTCAAGATATCTAATGACGAATTCAAAGTATGAGGAATTTCCGTGTATGCTTTAACGCACTGATTTCCGTTCAAGGTTCAAAAGTACTGCTTGATGTCGGTCGGTGGATGTTACACGGACTTCCATGTCGATTTTGGCGGCACCTCGGTCTGGTATCATATATTAAAGGCAAGCATTTTGATTCTTTGCTGTTGTACTGTATTTCAAAGGTCCCCCTTTTACAACTGTGCAGTATAATTACGTTGTGCTAATATCTTGAATAGCATAGTTTCAAGAGAGTTCAATCTGATCCATCCCAATAGTTCTAGAGCGCTGCTTTTCTTTTCAAGCTGCGCCATCATGAAACAATGTCCTAAAACAGTGAAGTATGGTGGTGAGACTTCTTCAACTCCTTCGACCGCCTTGTGGCAAAAGTTTTCGAGAGCTCTCATTGACATACCGGTGATTTTATAGGGGCAAAAAATCTTCTGGCTCATTCCGCCGACAAATAAGAACCTGGACATGTATGAACGTTGGACCATGTCCGGCAAGCAGGGGGACCTTTTCTTCGGCGATCTGGTGGACAAGTGTCAGAGGGTGCACTTGGACACGGGCGACTCGCTGATGATTCCGAGCGGGTGGATTCACGCCGTTTACACTCCCGTCGACTCCATCGTGTTCGGAGGAAACTTCCTGCATTCGTTCAACATCCCGATGCAGCTACGTGTCGCCCAGCTTGAAGAGAGACTTCATGTGCCGCCGCGGTTCCGTTTCCCGTACTTTCAAGAGGTGAGTAGGCCTATATCTATTTGAGGTTAATATGAAGTGTTCCACGGTATCATAATTAGGCTACTTGCATACAAGATGCAGGCATAACTGCGCCATCTGTTATATGGAAAAAGACGTTTATCTGCAGATGAATATCTGTAGCCCCATCGTTTATTTTCATAGCTCATTTCGCATATATCGTAATCGTAAACTGCCGGTTGTACTACTTCAAATGCATCCAATCATTAATTGTTTTAGCCAGTGTTGATCTTGACCTTTGGTCGTGTTTGAATTCAGGTATTGTGGTACACCATCGAACGATATATTTGCAATTTGACCGGGCAATCGTTTTTGACGGAAGAATATCAACGGCGTTCCATGCTCGTGAATAGGCAGCAACACGAGGAAAATCCCGACGGAGCAAATGATGACATTGCAGGAATTGCCATCCAGGTAGTTAATCTATCCCCGTCGGGTTGGAAAATGTACACTTTGTTTTGAGAATCGCTGCTACTGATTCGAAATATGGTAAATCGCTATCTTTTTAGTTTGATAGAATTATTGGAATCGAATTTTGTTTGGAATTCATTTTATATTTTAGTCTAGTCGGCATAGTGCAGGGGTGTGGAACCTGTCGAGTACCATGGGCTGCATGAATCGTGTAAAAATTATGCGGGCCAGGCTATCTATTCATTTTCCATTTTCAAAGACCCTTCCTCATCTTTCCCTTTTTCCAGATTGCAAAAACTATGAACAGATTAAATGACAGCATACGGAACGATCCAACAATTTGACATTGCGGTTATACGTTTACATTCACGTCGATGCTAACATCATGTGTACAGTGAATAATTTTTTACTGAAGAGACACCAAGTGGCTGTTTATCAGAATATATATATACAATAATACTTCATATTCAGGTTTATGGAGAGAAATTGACTCCAACAAAATTAATTTGCACTAATGCTTGAAAAAAGCGATTACATCGATATGACCACGTTCAAGAGACATGGTGATCAAGTCACAAAATCATGTCACAGGCCATAAGGAAAAAAATTTGGCCCATGGGGACATCATCTCCAACGTAGTAGATCACATCGTATTTCAGCACTATATATATAGTGAAGGATATAGCCACTGGTACCACCTATTAGGCTAAAAAATTCTTCTAGCTTTGAGTTCCGAGATATTTTTCCGTCTTAGAAAAAGGAACACGTGCACCTGACGTCGTACGAACTGAAAGGCTTGCAGCACCTTGTGGAGTCTCTCGAAAGGCTGCCGAAAAGCAAGAAGTTTATACCAATTGGTATCGAAAACCCGTTTGGATTGTTGACGGCTGCGAAGCAAATGATATTCGATCATTTGGGGGACGATTCCGAACTGGCTGTCACGGGCGAAGAGATAGCTCATTGGCCGAAGCCGACTCGCAATTTGAAAAGGTAAGATTTCACGGCCAAATTGTCTGGCAATATAATACAAGGCGTTAAAATATGTACCTTCGACGCGACCACAAAGAATATAATACCAATTCTAAGTCACATTAAAAATATGCGTTTTATCGACCATATTTATTTCATCGCACTTTGTGACAATGCTGTGGGTTGATTACGACTTGACAGATATGAGATTTCTTCTGGAGTGCTTAGCTTTTACTTACTAAGTCAAGTAGCTTTTACTACGTTTTTCGTATGCCGCGACACCACCAATCGTCGACAGTGCAAAATTGGGTCGAAAATATAATACTCGTTGATAAATTACATCTTAGTGGCAAGGAGGATATAATTTTAGTACTCAAAAGCATCAGTTCTCACCACTTGACTCAAATCATTAGAATTATTTTCCGAGTCCGGAGTCATTGTGACCAACCCCAGTTAATAGTTTACTACTATTTCTAGAAATATTTATCGTCAATCAAGCTATATACCGGAAGAGGACATCAGAGTATTTTAAATCCGTATCCGGTACTGACTGCAAAACCTTCTTGTGAAGTAGCATGAAAATTGTAAATAATTAGGAATTCCGTGTCCAAGACGAATGCAGATCCGGCATCTTGAATCTTGAATCCAAATCCGATCACAATCAGGCTAACATCTTCAAATTCCGTTTCTCCAAGTCCGAATCCCTGCTCATCTCTGCATCTATGGTATCACCAGGATGGTCTGAATTTGGTTGTATCTAAGTTTGTTTGACCGTGGGAGAAATCGTTATTGCAGGTCTCGCTCGGAAGAGGTGAAGACCGTCCGCAGGTCCGCGTCTTCGTCGTCCAGAGTCCGTAGGGTCAGGTGCAAGCAATGTGAGGCTTGCGTGCGAGGAGATTGCGGCGAATGCGTCTATTGCAAGGACATGAAGAAATTCGGCGGGCCAGGAACAATGAAGCAGTCTTGCTTGCTCAGGAGGTAGGAGATGCTTGGAGGTTTTTGCGGATTGCTTTCCTGGCTGAGATTTTAATGATATNAAAAGCAGGACGCTGTCACTTGCTCACAAATATGTATATCAATATCTCGATATTAGGTGTGTTGTCTAGTATTTGTTGCTNAAGCCAGGTTGACTCGCTAGGAGTCACATGTTACTAATAACAACGGGGATGCAATCTGCTTGGCGATATTTGAATGCGACAAACCGCTGATTGCTGATGTACGGTGAATTGCGGTATTAATTGCATTTGAATTAAGAGAGTTTTCTTTTATGGAACAAAAATGTTAGAAATGCACTGGTTGATGCAGAATTTCTTCATTTCATCACTGTTAAAGGGACCACAGTCGTAATTTCAAAAAACAGAAGTACCGAGTCAACATTGTGTGTATAGTTTGGTCAAGATATTTCTAAATATCGTTTTCGTGCCACAACTCAAATATTGCTCGTCCAGGTTCATGTGCAACCTGCTGCCCACCAAAAGTTCCAGTTTGTAGATAGTAGTGCAGCCCCTGGATTCTGATTTCGCTTGCAGTGTGGCACATTTTAGCTAATCTCAATTNGGCCAAGCGAAAAGACAAAAGCACTATAAATCAATAAAATTTNGACCTTCGGAATGAATATTATTGACTAAAGGGATTTGATTACCGGGAATTTTTCGTGCCTCGCACTGTTCAGTTCAGGCGTTACAAATTCTCGAAGAAATTCTACTCCGATGTGGAATTGCATCGTTGGCCTAACCGTCACAGTTACTGATTCCTAATGACACGACGGGCCTTGCGCTACCAGAAACCCGAGTGAGACCCGTAGTTTCACCCAAGTGCCTAAATCGAGCCCATTTATCGAAAAGCCTCCGCCCCTGATGTAAAAACATACAAAGTTAGGTAACAGATTAATCA
The DNA here is from genome assembly GCA_000444245.1 of Botryllus schlosseri. Lineage (NCBI taxonomy): Eukaryota > Metazoa > Chordata > Ascidiacea > Stolidobranchia > Styelidae > Botryllus > Botryllus schlosseri. The sequence continues at coordinate 10,110 of ATSW01001536.1, forward strand.
ATTTAAATTACTTCAATATAGCAACAAACAATATATTGATAATCATATTACGTCACAACAAAATTCTTTCTATATTCCGAATTTGGTTAACCACATTTTCTGACGTTCGCTCCCGATGAGAGTTAGTCGAAAAGTTTCGAGCGGAATATATTCTCAATATGAAGGTGGTATTTGTTGCTATATTGAAGTTCTGTTCTTCTTCAAGCCCATAAAGATTACTCTGCGAGCCACACAGAAAGTCGTAACACAGTGAAGCCAAATATGTTTTCACGCAAATCGTAAATTCACACGTGCCCTACATTTTCCCAAGCTGTTTTGTCAAATTCGAACCCATGTCTCTTTTCCGTCATATCTACGTTTTTCAGATGTACCAACCCGTTGCTGCCTTCGACGGTACGTCCCGACGGGGATGCTTCGGTGATGGAAACGCCACCGTTGCCGCCGGAAGTCCCGCCCGCGGAAGACGAAGACGGAACGCCGGTGATAAAGAAATGCAAGTTGTCCCGGTACCGAAACACGGAAAACGGAACGTCTAAGACGCCCAAGATCGAAAAAGTGAAAATGAGTAAAGTGAGTTGATCAGTTTACGTCCATGATATTGTTGCCGTATACACACCGACTCATGATATACACACACACGATCTGTGCATCTGCATCTGCGTACCATGAGTGCATGATTGGCGTATGCCGCTGGACCTGGAACGTTCGGAAATGGCCTTGTGAGGCTTTCTATGTCCTGCGTCCATAATATCCCGAAAATACTGTGCGCCAAGCTGGGAAACCACGCATACCAGTCTTACTGATCAGGTCTTTGGTCTGACCCGGCCGGGGATTGAACCCACGCTCTGCCATTACGCTATCTTGTCGAAGATACGAAGGTGTCGGAACGACTTGGAGTAGTCTTGGTAATCAGACACCCAACTGCATGCATGCACACTGAATGAAAATTGACAGAAGGTAACATGAAAGGACAAGCGACAAACATGAGGTATCAGATCGCGGTCCAATAATCTCGAGAGCTGACTAGTATGTATACAGTAGAGTCTCTTGTATTTTGACTTGACGGATTGCCATCAAAATAACGCATGCGAGCTAACACAACACAATAGTGCTTGCACTGCACGGCAGGGTTGTAATGACTTGAGCCGGACTCGGATGCAATACTCCTTTGACTCGAGTCAATTTCTTGAAAATCAAAAATGACCCGTCTCAACTCAAGTCGATTTGCGTATGACCTCGACTTGTCATATGCCTCACGAAACTATATATTACTACATTCAAGTCTTGTGTATCAGAAGCGGCACTTGAAAAATAGGTGCAGAAACCCAATTTTATCTGTATGAATAGACATGTTAAGGATGATGAAATGGATATATTATAAAGACGAGGCCTTGATATCACCCAAGATTTTCTCATAACTGATTCGAGACCGTCTTCAACTCAATAATGAACATTGCACTCTGACTTGGACTCGGTGGTGAAGTGAAAATGACTCGACTTGACTGGAGTCCAAACTATAACAGTAATATTGACTTGTGACTTGGTTATAACCCTGCTGCACGGCGATCAGACTGCTACAATTGTTTTGTTACATTTATTTTAAAAAGTATCGAAAAAGTGAAATTGGGTTGAATAATGTAATTTCCTGAATGTCGGAGCACGATACTTCTGCAAATTTTGTCAAGAACACAAAGCCACTGTTGCGTTCCGGTTTTATCGCAGGATCAATCTCCTTTGGTGCCCCGTGTCACCGTGCCTCGTATCAGAAAGTCCGAGATGATGAAGCACGCGGTTCGACCGTCTCCTTTCAATGAAGACGACGACTTGCCCATTGCAAAAGACGACGATAATGAAAAAGATGACGCCACTGTCGATAAAGATGCCTGGATGCAGGTGTGATATCCTTTCGTTATCGTTATATTGAACCCGCTAATTTCAATGGATGTAATCATTATGACCGTGGATTCTGATAATTTGTTACGATTTGTCAGTATGATGAAAGTAGCTGTTGGTGCAACTCGAGTAGAAGCAGAGTAGAAGCACTGGTAATCTCGACCCCAACACTAATACAATTAGCTAATTCCAAGACAAATCTTGACTGCTTTAAGAGAAAGCCAACATGTTTACAAAGCATTCCATTAATGTTGATGAATTGCATATGAATATTCAATATTTTCAAGATGCATCTCTTCGTCCTGCGTAGAATGGCTGATGATGCAGCAAATAGCTGCACTTTCAAGACCAAACCTTTTTTGGCCTGACGCGTGGCCTATATCACCAGCTTTGTCACGGCGATTTCACTCGTAAAAATGCTGCAAATGCATCTAAAAACTGCTTTTTACTTGACAAAATTTATAGTGAGTAACGACACAAATTTTGGGGTTAGAAACTGTTTAAAACTGTAAGTCTAAACTCTATAAAACTGATGCTGCACGACTGCAGCAAGTCGTGTGCCGGCAGTTAACGCTGAACTGGCAAAAATTGACGTAGTGGTTGTCTATTTGTAATTGAGTAGAAATGTATGACATTACTTCTATTTCCATTTCAGTAGCAATTCTGACTGCCTTTTGACCGCTTATTTGTACTTGAGTAACAATGTGGAATACTTTCACCACTTCTGGTTATAAAACACCGCTAGGACGTGTCACTTTGGTCTAAACCAGTGGTTCCCAAACCATTTCGACTACTCGCCCCTTTATCAAGCTCAACATCGCTACCCTAAACACCAGAGGTCATCAGTAGGGCGATTTTTTTTAACGTGTCAAAAAAAGTCAAAATTAGGTCAAAATTGTAGCTTTAGGTCAAAATTGTTTACAAAGTCAAACATTTTTTGACCTCTGCATTTCATTTGTATCGTAGATTTTGCGCTATCGGTGGGTGAACTCATCATTTGATATTTTACAGCGTGTAGCCTACTTTATAGGCCTACCGTTGTAAACGGCCCATCGTCTGCTCATTGTGAATCATAAACGGTCAAATGAAACAAATAGTGACATGGTTTTATGTTCAACGTACCGCAATATCCTAACTGAAGCAAGACTGCTTGGACATTGCATGGTTCTTATATCAAGAAGCGCAAGCTGAAAAATTGTGATATAGACACCATTGTCTGAATGAAGCAACACGGTGTATCACCAGCAGTGTGCACACAACTTCAGTGTTGTCAGCCAACAACTGCTGCTGTTGTACGTTCTTTCTCCGTTCTTGGCAAGCTACTTAGTAAGGACAGACACTTTCTACCCGAGAATGGAGGAAATCATCTTTCGTTGTACTACAACAAATTCAAATTATTACCACCATAATACCGTACGTAATGTAACTACTGGAATTCTTCATAGGGTCAGATTTCATTAAAATACTATTTTTTTCATGTAAAAATTTGTCAGTTTTTGTGCCAAAAACGTTTTTTTTCAGGCCAATCTACTTTATAAGGACAGACAGTTCTAACCAGAAATGAAGATAAGTTGTACAATTTTAACATTATGTGCGAAAACACCTAATTTGCATACGTGTGGTCAAAAATTGGTCAAATTTCAGTTTTTTTAGGTCAAAATCTTCCGTTTTTTAGGTAAAAAAAAATCGCCCTACTCATCAGTAATCTTATCCTGCTTTTTCGTAGCATTCAAGTAGGTTGCATACACTTATTGAAATAGCTTTGCTTGTATTCTACTTCAACGGAACTACTGATCTAAACTTTCATTCTGTCCGTAGTCGTTATGATGGTGACCTTGTCAAAATCAGGCCCAAAACGTGGGTTTGTTTACGACAGATTTTCAAGCGCCTGCCTCAACAAGATTTATGCCGCTGCATGCGCGTCTGCGCCGCCTTTCTTAAATTGTGCTCGCACCCATCCCTCTGGAAAAGCGTCGACCTATCCGAATCCCCTATCTCGGCCGACGCCCTGCGCTGCATCGTACGCCGACAGCCCCAATCCATCGACCTCACCAGAAGCTACGTGTCGTCAGATCAGCTTGACTGGCTCTTGAAGCGTTGCCCGGGCTTGCGCAGTTTGAACTTGACCGGAA